>CALYOO010000133.1:0-82896 GCA_945261195.1 Cryptosula pallasiana
TAAAGAATTCTACATATTGTGCAGGATTTCACTCTGGTCGGTTTTGGTAGCTTCGGCCTACCTGCACAGCTTTGCCCGAACTGTGTGATAGCTAACAGCTATACAACCCGCCCACAGATCGACAGACTTCCTTAGCAATAGTGGTTGACCATTGCAGGCTGCTGCCGAACTGCCGGTTGCGTAAACTGCTGCTGAGCGCAAGTCAGTGTCCCAAACGTTGAAGGCGAATCAGCCTTGGCTAGATTCGGCCAGCAGAGGTTCGGTATGCTGTTTCAGTGCAAGGCAGAGGCTGAACTTTGAAGGTGAACTAGTCGAGCTAGGTTCGGCCAGCAGAGGTCCAGGCTGTTCTGCTCATTAATTACTACTCGAGTAATGTTGTACATGCATGTACTTAGCGCAGTGAAGTTATTATTGTTAGAAAACAAAAAAACTTCTGAGAGTGTGCAAGCTGACTCTGACTTTATTGACTAGAACATCCATATTTATATAAGCAGTTATGTAACATAAAAGACAAGGACAAAAGAAGCCACACCTAGCACAAGTGGTTGGCTAGCGTGTACCAATAGAACAGAGTAGGTGGTACTAGAGTAATGGCATGAATGAACTCACATGGCAAACGTATAAGATTGAATGTTAAGGTAAAGTAAACTAAGTGTACATAGAATAAATGTCTCTAGAGTGTAAGCATAGAACTGACAATGTAGCTGGAATAATATGAAAGTAATGTTAGTGCTGACGCCGTCCGTCACACACTCCGCCCCATTGGCGATGGTGGCCAATAAAATACGTCGGCGGCGTCGGTATGGTCCCTCCAGTCTCTGTATGGTCGGGTAAGCTCTTTTTTGATATCCTCTGGTAGCTCACCATCAGTTGTAGACACAACGTCGACCTGGCTGTATTGTTCGGCTAGTATTGCCATTCCTTCTAATAAAAATTCTAACTGTGCGTTGTTGTTTGCTGCGTGTTGCTCCTCCCGTTGCTGATTGTGCATTGAACGATGGCGGGCTCGCCCTCGCTCTTTAACATTATTGGCTCTGTTTCCCACGTGTTCTCTCAGTACCGCCTCCCACTTGACGAGTTCTGGGTGACGTAACACCGCGGTTACTGTAGAGTTTTCACCGGCGGTTTCTTCGGGGGTTGCCTTCTCCTGTACAATTTCGGGAGTTGGCGCTTCGTGAGGTGGTATGGTGGGGTTTGGTTGTAGATCGTCGACGGTTGTTTCGGGAGTTATCTTCTCTTGTGTTTCATCGAATTTTTTCCTTTATGTAGTTGTTTGACCGCAGCTGGGTTGATTATGATCGTATTTGTACCATTTTTTCCTCCGTTTCACCGTTATCCAACCGTTTTCGTCGCAATTTTTTGCAGTGTCGGTGGTTGGGTTGGTGCCTCTTGGTATCTCGTCTCTCCTTCCCCCTCTGGCTTGGCTAGGTGAGGTCCCTGGGCTAGAATGGCCCTCTGTTTGGTAACAATGATAGTCATCCAACTTCTTGGGTTTGTTCCTTTCCCTCGTAGGCCGGTTTAAGGGGGAGGTTGGTTCTCTTCTGGGGTTGAGTGGTGGCCACTCGTCTGCATCTAGGCCGGGGGTTACCGCTGACCTTTGGTTGACCTCGGGGGACGGGGCTTCGCTCCTTTCCTCTTCTATTAGCTGCGTCTCCTCCTCCACGTCCTCTCGACTTTCTTCGAGGGATCGGCGCTTTCTGGCGCCCTTTCTTCGGCGACCGCCGTCGGAGGCTCCTCTTCGCCGGGGTGTAGGGGTGTCGGCGTACGTTCCTCCGGGGGGGGGGGGGGGGGGGTGGCCTGTCTATCCAATGTAACGGTAGCGGCAGGGGAGGAATAGTTTCGTCTTGTCCTGTGGGGAGGCGTTTCGTCTTTGGTGGACGGCCTCTCCTGGCTCCTTTCATATTCGGCATCAGCGCTGGTTCCCGGCACGGGGGTGCTCGCCCTACAGGCTCTTCACAAGTGCGGTAGGATCGCAGTCGTTGGCCGTTCTGAATTGACCATTGTCCATTCCGCTCTAGCTTGTATGCATGGTTCGGGAACACCTCAGTGATTTCGTAGGGTCCGACGAACCGTGGCTGTAGCTTGCGGTTACTTCCTTTGACTCTGCGCTTGTTCTCCAGCACCACCAGCTCTCCCTTCTGGAACGCAGGGGGTTCCTCGCTCTCTTGGCTCCTTATCTCTTGCTGACGCTCTCTGAGGTAGCTGTGAGCCTTCTGTGGGTTCTCTTGTATTTCGGCCGTGTATTCGGTGATGTTCTGGGGGTCCAGCGATGGGGGTGTTCCTGTCAGCTGGTCGGGAAGGCGTACTTCTCGTCCCATCATCATCATGTTGGCCGTCTCTCCTGTGGCAGGGTGTGGGGTGCCTCTGCATACTCGCATGATCTGGGGGAGTAGGCTGTCCCATTCGTCCTGTCCTTTCGTTAGAATTAGCGTGCGGAGGGCGTCTCCCAAGGAGCGGTTTTGTCTCTCCACAACTCCGTTCCCTTGCGGGTGGTATGGTGTGGTGCGAGTCTTCTTCACTCCCCAGAGACTGCACAGTTCCTCCAAAAGCACTGACTCGAACTGCGCGCCCTGATCAGAGTGCAGCTGTTCGGGTAGTCCCCAGTATGCGAATACCCTCTCGTCAAGTGCTGTGGCAACCGTGGGGGCCGTTGCGTCCGGCAGGGCGATGGCATCCTGCCAACGGGTGAAGTGGTCGGTTAAGACCAGGGCCCAGCGGTTCTTCCTCTTTGTCAGTGGCAAGGGGCCGACAAGGTCAACCGCCAACTTCTGAAGGGGGCGTCCTGCGTACATCTGCTGCCTTCCGGGGTTCTCTGTCCTCCTGCCATTCTTTGCCACCTGACACACCTCACAATCTTTGATGAGTCGCCTCACCAACGGAGAGATACCCGGCCAGTACCAATCCAAAAGGATTCGTTGTTTGGTTTGGTGTATCCCTGTGTGTGCCATCCTGTGTGTCTCCCAGACAACCTGTGTTCTCCTGCTGGGAGGGCAGATCACGCACTGCTTCGGCTTGGTGGGGTGAGTGAGCTTGATGGTGAGTATGCCATCTGGCCGAATACTCATGGCCTCCCGTCTCTCGTATAGGGTCCTCAGCTCCAGCTCTCCTTCCGCCAGCTCTCTTTCGGATACACTCCCTGGCCGCTTCACTTCGGCGTAGATCCGAGCCACTGGTCCTCCTCCTTCCTGCTGCTCTTTAGCCAAGTCCCTGGTTGGTCACCGCAATGTTGACTCTCTCCTTCCTCGGCGGGGCCGACTGGACTTCCTGGGCGAGCTCTGCATGTGAGGGTCCTCCGTCTCTCTGCTCAATTGAACTGCATTGTCGACAGTCCGTGCACACACCTTGGCGACTGAGCCCATCAGCGTTCCCGTGGCGTACTCCTGCTCTGTGTTCCAGTTTATAACGAAACTCAGCTAGCGTTTCCAGCCAACGAACGATCTGATTCGACGGCTCCTTCCTTCGACACAACCAGCTTAAACTCCCGTCCGTAGAGGTAGGGGCGGAAGTGCTTGACCGCTCTGATCACTGCCAACAGCTCTTTCCGAGTGGCGCAGTAGTTTCTTTCGGCAGGGGCTAGGGTCTTGCTGAAATAGGCTATCACTCGCTCTTTCCCTTCCTGGACCTGAGACAACACGGCGCCGACTCCTACTGCACTGGCGTCAGTGTCGAGAGTGTAAGGTAGACTGGGGTCGGGGTATCCTAGCACAGGAGCCTGTGTCAGTCGTGTCTTGAGCTGGTCGAACGCTGCCTGTTCCTCTCCTCCCCACTTCCAGGGCATCTCCTTTCCGGTGAGCACCGTCAACGGCTTGACTATCGTAGCATAGTCTGGAAGATACTGTCGGTAGTATCCGGCCGTCCTGAGGAATGCCTGCAGTTCCTTCACCTCTCTAGGTGCTTCCCACTTCCTTACTGCTTCGACCTTGCTTGGGTCGGTGGCTACTCCTTGGGCGCTCACCACGTAGCCCAGATACTTCACTTCCTTCTGAAGCAACTCACACTTGGAGGGTTTCACTTTCAGGTTGGTTTGCTGTAGGCATCCCAATACTTCTCCGAGCCTTTGCAGGTGTGTCTCGAAGTCCGGGGCGATGATGATGACATCATCGAGGTACAGCAGCAGCGTCTTCCAGTGTAGACCCTTCAACACTTTCTCCATCAGCCTTTGGAAGGTGGCGGGAGCCGACGTCAATCCAAAGGGCAGTACCTTCCACTTCCACAGTCCATTGCGTGTAGTGAAGGCCGACGCCCCGAGCGTCTGCGTCCAGAGGCACCTGCCAGTACCCGCTGGTGAGATCCAGCGTCGTGAAGTATTTGCTGCCGGCCAAGGCGTCCAGAGACTCGTCTATGCGGGGAATGGGGTAAGCGTCTTGCTCGGTAATGTCGTTCAACCTCCTGTAATCGACACAGAACCGCCACGAGTCGTCCTTCTTCCTGACCAAGACAACGGGGGAACTCCAAGCTCCATCTGCGGGTTCTATCAAGTCTTTCTCCAGAAGGTCCTTGATTTGTCGTTCCGCCTCTGCTTCCTTTTCGGGTCCCAGCCGATGGGGGGGGGGGGGGCACCTGATGGGTCGAGCTCCTTCCATGGTGGGAATGGAGTGTTCGGCCAGTGTGGTTCGGCCCAAGTCTCCGTTGTGGCTGCTGAACACCGTCTGGTACTGGAGCAGCAACTCTTTGAGCTGTCTTTCCTGCTGGGGTGTCTGACACCCTCTCTCGGCCTTGTCGAAGAGTTCTTGCAGGTGGGGGGGTACTCTTCCTCCTGTCGCTGCTCGCTCGTCTGTTCTCCTGGGCTCGTTCAGCGTCTGGATTCCACCTTCATCTACTCCTGTGAAGGTGCCAATCACCTCTCCTGCTGACAGCCTTAGCGTGTCCTGTGTCGGGTTTAGACATCGCACCAACACTCTTCCTCGTGCGTCCGGCCTGTTGACACTGGTGGCGATCGGTAACCCACCTTGCAGGCTCTCTATCACTCCCTGAGGACAGGTTTCCCTGGCACTCAGGTGGCAGGGTATGGTGACATCCGTCTGTGGGGGCAGACTGGTGTCTTGCCGAACTTGTACTTTGGAGACAAGGCTCCTTCCATGCCGATCTGTGCAGGCCAGCTCTCTCCCCTGTATCATCAATACAGGTCGATCGAACCCTAGCTGGCATTCCTGGCTCGTCAGAAATGGCATCCCGAGAATGACATCTTCGTTGATTTGGCTCACCACGAAGGTCTCGGTGAACTTGACATGCCGTATTCGTCCTTTCAGGGCTAGCAATCCGTAAAAGGGTAGTCTCGTCCCATCTGCCATGAGACCGTGTGAATTGTACGGCTGTAGATCCTGCTGTAGATGAGAGGGTAGTCGGTCAAAGACACGTTTTGCCAACAGGTTGGTGTTGCATCCCGTGTCGATGAGGTGAGTGACTGCTTCTCCCTCTATCCGTCCTGGCAGGTAGTAGCTGGAGCGGTAAGGTCGCTCCACTTGATTCGACTGAAGGTTTACAGGCTTGGGTGTGAATCGTTCCTCCTTGGGTGGTGGCGTCTGGGTCTGCTTGTCCTTCCTTTTTGGCCTGGTTGGTTCCTGCTGCTTGAGAGTCTCCTCGCTTTCCGATTCCAGTGTGACAGGGCTGTCGAGTGTCGACAGACTGGAGAATCGGTTGTGTAGAGCGATCGGAGGACTGGTCAGGAGGTCCAAAGTAGGAGTCACCAGTCGTGCTCGATCTTGGTTCCTAGGAGGTACCTGCGCCTTCTCTTGAGGTGCCCGTGCGCAGCCAGCAGGTCTCCCTACTGCTGCGGGCTGTAATCGTTTCCCTGGCGGCTGGGCCATGGAGCAGTTTTACATGCCTTCCGATGGTGTCCAACCTGCTGGCAGCCCCAGCATCTCTTGGGAGTCTCTTCCATCTTCCTCGCCTTGAGGTCCGCTATCTCCTTGCTTAATCCTTCCACCGTGTGGAGGAGCTGCGTAAGAGGGTCTTGCACCTCTTGTGAACGAGCAGTCTCTCCTGGTGGGGTCGGATCTAAGTCATAGAGGTCGGCCTCCACTGTCCGAACGTGTGGTCCTCTTAGCGGCTGGTGTGGCACCTGTAGGAACTCGTTGCCTGCTTGTATTGCCTCTTCTAAGCTCTGGGGGCGCACAGCCAACAGGTGTCGCTGTAGGTAGGTGTGTCCCAGCGTGCTGTGAAACGTCTGGAGCACCAACTCTTCTCGGTTCTGCCTGGGACGGTTGTTGTGTGAGGCCTTGATGAGGCGTTCCACGGTGATCGCATGATCTCGTAGGCTGTCCTTGTTCGTTCGTCGGTAGCTCAGCAGTCTTGCCTGTGCCTCAGAACGCGTGAGTCCAAAGGTAGCTCGTAGCTTCATGGTCACCTCTTCCACTGTCTCTCCTCTTCCACACTGTTCGGCCTTGCCTGTCAAGGCTTGCCGCAAGTGTATCACTCGGTCATCTTGTTGCCACTGGTTGCTGTTGGCCACTTCCTCGAACCGCTGCAAGAAGTAGTCTACTTCCCCTGTGCCGTCGAACTGCGGCACCTTGAACTTGCTTCTGGTGGAGGCCATGGTCATCCTGTCCAAGATGTGAGTGAGGGTGTTCATCATCTGCATGTCGGATGGGTCTCTGTCTATGCTGAGCGCTCTTCTCCTCTGCGCCATCGTTCAGTCGGGTTCTGCTTGTGGGTGTCTCCAATCCCACCGCTGCCACCAATGTGCAGGATTTCACTCTAGGTCGGTTTTGGTAGCTTCGGCCTACCTGCACAGCTTTGCCCGAACTGTGTGATAGCTAGCAGCTATACAACCCGCCCACAGATCGACAGACCTCCTTAGCAATAGTGATCAACCATTGCAGGCTGCTGCCGAACTGCCGGTTGCGTAAACTGCTGCTGAGCGCAAGTCAGTGTCCCAAACGTTGAAGGCAAATCAGCCTTGGCTAGATTCGGCCAGCAGAGGTTCGGTATGCTGTTTCAGTGCAAGGCAGAGGCTGTACTTTGAAGGCGAACTAGTCGAGCTAGGTTCGGCCAGCAGAGGTCCAGGCTGTTCTGCTCATTAATTACTACTCGAGTAATGTTGTACGTGCATGTACTTAGCGCAGTGAAGTTATTATTGTTAGAGAACAAAGAAACTTCTGAGAGTGTGCAAGCTGACTCTGACTTTATTGACTAGAACATCCATATTTATATAAGTAGTTATGTAATACAAATTGACAATACAAAAGAAGCCACACCTAGTGGTTGGCTAGCGTGTACCAATAGAACAGAGTAGGTGGTACTAGAGTAATGGCATGAATGAACTCACATGGCAAACGTATAAGATTGAATGTTAAGGTAAAGTAAACTAAGTGTACATAGAATAAATGTCTCTAGAGTGTAAGCATAGAACTGACAATGTAGCTGGAATAATATGAGTTAATAGAAAGTAATGTTAGTGCTGACGCCGTCCGTCACAATAATAATATTGTGAAGGACCGGCGCCATCTTTACGACGTTCTATGGTACAATTATATACATACACTTACCTAGTTCTATGCTACGCTTATTCCAGACTGTCTACGTGTATTAGTTCTATGCCCGCGCTTTAGGGCAAGTCACTCTATGTACATTTATTATTATTTTCTTTTAACATTTAAACTTATATGTTTGCCATGTGAGGTTATTCATGCATTTACCCTAGGACCACCTCTTATACTTTATTGGCACACTCTAACCAATTGCTGTGCTAGGTGTGGCCACCTTTTGTTTACCACTTTTGGATTATGTAACAGTGTACATAAATATGAATGTTTGTGATCAATAAAGTCAGAGTCAGCTTGCACACTCTCAGAAGTTTCTTTGTTCTCTAACAATAACTTCACTGCGCTAAGTACATGCACGTACAACGAATGCTCTATTACTCGAGTAGTAATTAAGAAGTAGATCAGCCTGGACCTCTGCTGGCCGAACATAGCTTTGATTAGTTCGCCTTCAAAGTTCGGCCTCTGCCTTGCACTGAAACAGATCAGCCGAACCTCTGCTGGCCGAACCTAGCTTTGACTAGTTCGCCCTTCAAAGTTCGGCCTCTGCCTTGCACTAGAATAGCTAACGCAACCGACAGCTAGATAGTAAACTAGGATGGTAATGCACCACTCCTAAGGATACTAGTCGACCTGAGGGCGGGTTGTATCGCTGAAGCAATAGACACAGATTGCCATCACAGTTCGGGAGGTTGTGCAGTTAGGCCGAGCTACCAACTCACACCCCCACAGTGAAATCCTGCACAATATTGTGAATTATTAGTTTTATCATTACTTGTTTTTTAGTGATAATAATAACAATTGTCAGTTGTCGCCGTCGGCCAGTAAGACCTGTCAAATCGTTTCCAGTGTTCAGCTCAGGCGTCAAGTCGAGCTGTGAGTGTCGCCGAGACCGAATTAAGTCGTGTGTGGCCAGACATTACTGCGGCTTCCTCATTCAAATTACATATACATTAATTGTTAATTTTTATTTCCAATTACAACCTACTACTATTGTGCATGAATTTGTGGTGGCCTCTCAAAGGAGACACCATAGTTAGCGCCACCTGCACCTTCTACCCTGATCGCTTCAACCCTTAGGCTACAGTCCGCTGTCTCTTGCCAGCAATGCGCAGCGGACAGGTCTGATCAGCAGCAGTTCCTTAGCATGACTGCAGTAAGTAACGGGTACCAAATCCGTCCTAAGATCCTTTTACTGTTGTTGCACCTACACATACAGAAGAAAAAAATTGCAAACACTGATGTAAAAATTGTGTTTTGTGGTCAATCATTGAGCATATTATAATACAATTGCTCTCGAAATTGTGTTTTTTGTCAATGAGTTATTTATTTTTGCGCAAGCACATACTCGTAACGGTTAATAATTGTAAAAAAATATTCAAACTGGGATAGCGACTCCAACTATATTTTTAACTCTTTATTGGTTCAATCGACATTGCAAAGAGGGTAAGGACATTGGTTATAAATGTTATTGTTGTATAATCTGTATAGATTAAGTTCTGTAGTGTATGCCGGAAACCATCAGGGACTGGCTAAGAGGATCACGTGACTTAGTACCCGGATGACCCAGAGTATATAAGGCGAGTTGATGATTGATGACGTTCTCTATTGATCGTGACTAGCTTTAGGTAAGTTCCCTGTGCTAATTCTACATGGCGTCGTAGGCAGTGCTTACCTAAACCGTGTTGAGTGCTCAAAATTGTCAATTATCTGTGAACCATTACAAGTGTGTGTGATTAACTGTGTTGTTCTGTGATTATATTATATTAATATTGTGCTCGTGGTGTTACTGTATTAGTGTCAGTTAATATTTAATTATTAATTAATATTAAATTATTATTTTGGGTTGTCAGTAGTGGTGTTACTGTATTGTGTAGTGTTTATTTACAGTGTTATTGTTGTGTGGTGTTATTGTATAGTGCTCTCGGGGACGGTGTGTTAGTAAATTGGTAAAAATAATTTGTGTAATATATTGTGGTTAAGTGCTTATCATAATCATGGCATCTTTATCAGGCTTTGATTTTAATTCATTTCCTAGATTGAAACATGACCCTAGCGAAGGTGACATGTCTGCGTGTTTTTCTGACTGGTTAGCTAGGTACAGAATATGTGTTGAGATGACGGTAGTAAAATTAGGTACTGAAAATGTAGAGGGTAATGCACAACCTAAATTTAGAGGTAGAATAACGTTGTTAGCCTTACTTCATGCCATAGGTAGCGAAGGCATGAAAGCCTTGAGTTCAGTAGGATTTGACTATAGTGCCGCCACAGCTACTTTTGATGGTGCTATTACAGCATTACAAGGTATTTATCAGCGTGAGGAGTCAAACTACATTAAAACAAACAAATTTGTTAGTGCTAAACAGTTGAGTGGTGAGGATGAGGTAGAATATTACCATAGGGTAGAGAAATTAAGTAGATCAGTAGCTCTAGGTAATGACGATGAAGTTAGAAAGTCCCTAGCTTTATCTATCGCAGTTTGTGGTCTTAGAGACCAAGCATTAAGGAAATCTTTAATGGCTGAAGCAGAGTTAACTTGGGATTTGTTCTGTACTAAATGTAAAAATAGAGTTACAGCTAAAGAATCCGAGGAGTATTTAGCTGGTAGTAGTACAGGTTTTAATAGATTATCTGTTAGCAGAAATATAAAACAAGAGGTAGATGCTATAGATATTGATAGAAAGGATAAGAAAAAACATACTTTGGCTAAACATAACAGTAGTGGTAGTGATTCACCAGAATCTTACGACGAAAGCTCAGTGTGTAGAGTATCTAGAAGTAGACGTAGTAGTAGGAGTTATAGATCGTCTAGGAAACTAAGTCGTTCAAGCTCAGGCAGCTCTGATAGTTCTTTTACACCTGAGTGGAGGCGGCGTAGTAGTAATAAAAACAATATTACATGTCATGGTTGTAAACGTTTGGGACACTATTTGAGGGAATGTCCCAGCGTCAGATGTTTTGCATGTCAGGGTAAGGGCCATACTTCTATGGACTGTAAGTCATCTAGGAATAGTCGTAGGTCTAGTAGGAATAACAGACGTCGTTATAGCCCGGTGTCTGATAGATATAGCAGTAGTGATAGAAGCGATAACAGACGCAGGAGTCCTTCAAGAGCAGTAAGGTTTGCAAATAGCAACAGAAACACCTGACTAGGTCGTAGACTAGTGCAAACTCTACGTGTTAATAACACTAAGGTAGAGTTTACTATAGATACAGGTGCTGATGTTTCCACTGTAACGGAAAAAATAAGTAAACAGTTGAGTTTAGATTTATCCGAATCAGAACGTGCCTTAACGGGTGCTGATGGTTCGCCATTAGATGTAGCAGGTATCCATAAAGCAGAAATTAAGAGTAAATATAGATCTACCAATGCAACTTTATATGTATTGAGAGGTGCTACCAGGAATTTACTAGGTATGCCTGAGATTAGACGTTTAAATTTGCTAGCCGTTGTTAATGCTGTTAGCTTAGACTTATTTGATCCTATTGAACAGTTTCCTAAAGTGTTTGAAGGATTAGGTACCATGCCAGGTATTTTCAGAATTAGTTTGAAAAATGATTCACAGCCCAAGAAGGTGTATGCACCACGACCCATTGCTGCTGGTTTAATAGACTTAGCCAGAAAAGAAATAGATAGCATGTTGTCTACAGGAGTTATCAGTCCTGTAGAGCAGCCAACGGATTGGTGTTCAGCCTTAACAATTGCGCCTAAGAAAAATGGCAAAATTAGAATGTGTGTAGATTTAACTAATTTGAATAAATGTGTAGAAAGGGAAATTTACCCCCTTCCGAGAATTTCAGATATGTTAGGAAAACTGTCACAAGGAGTTATGTTTTCTAAATTAGATGCTAACTCAGGGTTTTGGCAAGTGAGATTAGATAATAACAGTAAATTGCTGACAACTTTTGTGACCCCTTGGGGTAGATATTGTTTTAACAGAATGCCTTTTGGTATTTCGTCGGCTCCAGAGTTCTTTCAGAGAACGATGGAGAAGGTATTAAGTGGCTTGGACGGTGTTATTTGTTTGATGGATGACGTGCTGGTTTATGGCAAAGATTCCAGAGAACATTGGCAGCGTCTGAGAAAAGTACTAGAGAAAATTCAGTCGTCAGGTATGACTTTGAGTAAAGATAAATGTCAGTTTGGATGTGAAGAAATTAAGTTTCTAGGACATTTAGTTAGCAGTGAAGGTGTTAAACCAGACCCTGATAAAATTAAAGCTATCATGGGTATGTCTCCGCCTACTAATAAGACGGAGGCTAGGAGATTTACTGGTATGGTTAATTATCTGAGTAAATTTAGTTGTAATATTGCTGAGTTATGTGCCCCCATACATGCTATTTCGGGCGCTACCTCGGCATGGTATTGGGGACCTGATCAAGTAGACTCTTTTACAGCTATTAAAAATGAGTTAGCCAAGGCCCCAGTGCTCTGTACGTTTGATGTTAATAAAAAACATCGTGTGTCTGCAGACGCTAGCAAAAATGCTTTAGGCGCAGTGTTGCTACAACGTAATGCAAACAGTCAGTGGCAACCGGTAGAGTATGCTTCCAGGAAAATGACTCCTGCTGAAGAGAGGTACGCCATGGTAGAAAAGGAAGCACTTGCTATAACTTGGGCATGTGAAAAATTTGACTATTACTTAGTAGGTAGAAAGTTTGAAGTAGAAACTGACCATAGATCGTTAGTAACTTTACTAGGTGAAAAAGATTTATGTTCTATGCCTATTAGAGTGCAGAGATTTAAATTAAGGTTAATGCGGTATGACTTTGATATCTTTCATACCCCAGGTAGTCAAATGTATCTAGCCGACTCCTTGAGCCGGCCTAATGACTTGCCTTATGATTCTAGTGATTTAAGTGATAGCGAACAGATAGAAATGTACGTTAATGCTATTTTCTCGTCCTCTAGCTATTTTGACGGTAGAGAAGAGGAACTGTTTAATGCATCTAATGAATGTGATATATGTGTGACTGTTATAGATTACATCGTGAACGGCTGGCCAGACCTCAAGTATACTGGTGAATTAGGCAAGCTATTCGCCAGCAGAGAGAGTCTTACGGTTTACAATGGCATGATATTTTTTGATGCCAGAGTATATGTCCCACACAAATTAAGGGACAAGTATTTAGACAGATGTCACTCCGGACATCAGGGCATTACTAAATGTAGGAGTAGAGCTCGATGCCACTTTTGGTGGCCAGGGCTAAGCCAGGACATAAAGAAATTTGTGGAAACGTGTGATGTTTGTATTATGCATGGTGAAATTAAACATCAACCATTGTATGAAAGTGATCTACCTTCCTCCCCATGGGAAGTAGTTGGCACAGATATATTTATGTTTAAAGGAGACTTGTATATTGTATTTATTGACTACTATTCAAGGTGGATTGAGGCTATCCCTGTGATATCCCAAACATCTGGGAGTGTTATTAACGTGATGAAAGAGCTGTTTTCTAGGTTCGGTGTTCCAAAGATAGTCAGGTCTGATAATGGTTCTTGTTATAGTAGTAATGCATTTCTAGATTTTAGCAAAGACAATGGTTTCAAATTGATTACTAGTAGTCCAAGATACCCCCAGTCCAACGGGTTGGCTGAAAGCGCAGTTAAAACTGTTAAAAAGTTGTGGTATAAGTGTGCTGATAAAAATGATGCTTTGTTAGCTTATAGAACCACACCATTAAGCACTGGATATACACCCAGTGAATTAATGTTGGGCAGAGCTGTAAGGTCACAACTAGGTAGCCCCTATGAAAGTGACTTAGACTATGACAATTTTCATGATAGAGATAGACATAAAAAGTCAAAATCTAAACAGAATTTTGATAAGAAACATAGAGTATGCAGATTGCCAGACCTTGAACCTGGTGATCCTGTGTGGGTGAATGCTCCGAGCGATTCGGGCGATAGAGGCACAGTCCTCGGTAGACACAGTACACCTGATAGTTACTGGGTGAGGGTAGGGGATAGTGAAATACGCAGGAATAGGAAACACCTTTTTCTGCTGTATGGACCTAGACCAGGGGTGCTTGACGAGCCGGTGGAAGCCAGTACAGACGGTTCTCATTCTGACGAAGCAGAACCTGAGCTGGTGGAAGCTGATACAGAGCCTGTTACGGAACAGGCAGCAGCCCCAGCCGATCCGGCAGCTGCCAGAGGAGATGATAATGAGAACCAATATACCACTAGGTATGGTCGAGTTGTCAGAAAAAAGAGAGACCCCAATATGGTTTATCTTTAAATCCTATGTGTTTTATTGTTTTCCAGATTAAAGCGACCCCCTGCGATTACTTATACTGAAAGAATGGGTGACAGTGAGAACGAGTGGCTTGTGGTTGGAAAGGATGGTAAACCTGTGAGAAGGAAGCAACAGAGTGGTGATGAAGCCCCTGTGAGCGCGGTTGTGAGTGGAGGTGACTCGAGTGCGAGAGCCAGCAGTGGTGAGAAGGCACAGAGCGTGTCTAAAGGAAGTGCGTCTAGCTCTAGCGGCAGCAGTAAAGCCAAAGCTGTTGGACACAAAGTGTTTCGCATCACTAAAGATGGCGAGCAGATAGACGTTACTGGTACACTCCTTGATATACAAGGTACCCAGAAACTGGTGTTCGGCAACAAGGGCAATAAACTCTGTATTATTTGCCATAGCAGAAGCAGAGATCACCACGGTGATGAGTGCCCCGGCAACTTTTGCAAGCGCTGCAAAGTTTCCGGGCATTGGGCAAGTAATTGCCAACCGACATGTGGGTGGTGCGGCAGAAAAGGCCACATGTCGGAAGCTTGTAAAGAAGGTGGCAACGCCTTCTTTAAAGAGAATAAGAGGAAACTTAGGGCGGGTTCCTCTGGCACCAAAGCACATGCAGGCACTGTTAGCTATGCCGGCTCATTGAAAGGTGTTACCGAGCCTGAGGCAAAACGACCTAAACAGTCTGAGCCTCTAGTAGACCAGTTATCAAGTTTTATAGATAACATGTCGAACCCGGGCAACCTAGTTGACCAAAAAGCTTTTAACGATGGGTTAGCAAACATCGAAGCTGAAAGAGTAGAGTTGAAACGGGTGTTTCAGCTAAAGATGGAAGCTCTCGATCTCCGAAAGCAGCAGTTGGAAGTTCGCTATGCGAACTCCAGAGTAGTCAGGGAGGCTCTAATCCACCTCCAAAAAGCAAAGGATGCAATGCAGACTCTGTCTGTACCTTCCCCGGTGCAGTCTATACAGACCCCGGGTCGATCACAGCCTGCGGCTTCAGCCACGGAAGGCTCTGGAATTGGGGAGGAGTCCTCGACCCCCCATGAACAGGGTAGTGTTGTACCTAGTGTACAAAGTGTAGTACCTTGTGTACAAATGGAATCTTCGGATTCAGTGCCCCTACGGGGTGAAGCAGAGGACCTGAGTGACATGGATTCTATCCATGGGCCTTTTGACAAAGAGGATGAGTAGACAATTTTAGATTTCAGACTATCTTATTTAGTCACAGAGCTTATAGATTTATAGTGTTTATAGTGTAATTGCTTATAGATTTAATGTGTTTATTGTGCTTAATTTGCATATTGCTAATAATGAGCGTTTGAGTACTTGACAAGTTATTGATTAAATGAGATCCGAACTTGGTAAGACACTTTTTGATTACTGACATTATACTTGTGGCTTGTGATTATCTTGCGTAATGCGAAATATTGAACTTATCGTTGTGTACCTCTTAAAGAAGGGGCATGTTGTATAATCTGTATAGATTAAGTTCTGTAGTGTATGCCGGAAACCATCAGGGACTGGCTAAGAGGATCACGTGACTTAGTACCCGGATGACCCAGAGTATATAAGGCGAGTTGATGATTGATGACGTTCTACGGTTGACGAGCAGCTTCAATTTTTTTCTTATTTGGAAAAACCCAGAAATAATTTTCTCGGTGCCAAATGTCTGACGAACAGCCTCACACGAAAAAAAATTTCTGGGAAAAACCCAATTTGCAGGAGAAAACAACTTCTTAGTTTGTTAGACTGACTTTTAGACGCTTTTTGTACGTGCTAACTATTAAGGTAAGTATGTACCTCTATGATTGAAACAATAATATAATCTAATGGTTGCTGAAAGATGAGAAATATTAAAACTATTTTGTTTTTCCAATCATATTATTTGATGATTGAAAAAATTATCTGTCTCTGCTGATAACTAGATTATTTAAAAAAAATTTTGAAAATGTTGTTTGTTCAGACTATATCTGTGAACGATGCGCCATATTCGTGCAGTGTAACAAGAATGCAATAATAATAATATCGCTTGCGTTGATGATGAATGGAGGAATGATAAATAAATACACCTAGAAAATACTGCAGCTCATTATGAAAACACCATGCAGTTCTTGGCGCAAAAGGTGTTGTATCAAACGAAGCAGTTTAATAGAGGTCATTAACAATGACATAAATAATAATCACCTCAATCCACTACTACTACAACAACAACAACAACAACAACGGTGTTAATAAATAATAATAATTATTATTATTATTATTAAGACCGTTGTTGTTGTAGTAGTGGATTGAGGTGATTATTGAAGTTAATTATTATTATAATAATTAAACTCAATGATAATAATTATTATTATTATTATAATAAAAAACTTATTATAATAGTTATTACTACTGTAACTACTACTACTTTACTAGTCAGTCTAAGTCTTATAATAATAAATAAGAATAATAATTACTCTTATTTTCATTATTATTACTAGTCAGTCATTATTATTATTTATTAGTATTGACGATCATATATTATTAGTACTATTGTGGCGGACGGCGCCGACAGCAAAGGCCGGTTCACACGACGCGTGATTAATGCGGTGCAGTGATTGCTATTTCCAAAACGTGGAAAGCACTTGCGCGTTAAAAACTGGTTGTTGTTCACACACATCATCTCCGTGAGCGTCCTTGCTCACAACCAATAGAATTGCAGTGTACGCAATACGCGGGATCATTGTACTACTCGTAGTACTAGTACGCAAAAATGATTGAGCAAGCTGAATGAATTATAATTAATTAAGTTATGAGCAGTACAAAAGAAATACGGGCATCAAAAGCAATCAGAACATCATCATGTATTAAGATGGAGTAAAATTTCAGTGAAATCATAAATTATTATTGCATAATATTTAAAGTTAATACATACACAAGAATAATCAATGAATGTCTGACACACAGTGACAAACATAGATAGTAGATGTTATTAATAATTACTAGTGGGATAATTAATAAATGATTATTGTTACGTTATAAAAATAAACAGTGCTCTCAAATGATATGGATTGTTACTTATAATAGCCATAATAATTATAATAAATACATAATTTATTTCATGTTGTCATTGATTAATTAATAATAATAATAATAAATAACTTTTTTTTAATTAATTCAAAACCATCAATTATTAATTTTTTATACCATAACTAACTATCACCATCAGCACTTTCATTTAGCTGGGAAATATCTGGGAGATATTGTAGTATACAATAAATACATCAAACCAATGGTTGCGGCTTTCTTCATCAATTCATCACTAATCCAATTATCAGTCGACTCTTGCTGTATGCACACAGCGCGCCCATTGCTATTAACGATGTTTGATTGTCCAATCATCTATCGCGACGGTGACCTTTTGCTAATATTGCGGTGACAAAGTTCAACATGTTAGACATCCAACGCCCGCACATTTCACGCCAACGAGCGCGGTTTTAGGAGTTAGTCACCGCAGTTTGTTTTGTGGCGACCGCTGAAACGGTCACTGTACAGTGATTTCACGCGTCGTGTGAACCAGCCTTAACACTCACCTACTATTGAAGGCTGGTTCACACGACGCGTGAAATCACTGTACAGTGACCGTTTCAGCGGTCGCCACAAAACAAACTGCGGCGACTCACTCCTAAAACCGCGCTCGTTGGCGTGAAATGTGCGGGCGTTGGATGTCTAACATGTTGAACTTTGTCACCGCAATATTAGCAAAAGGTCACCGTCGCGATAGATGATTGGACAATCAAACATCGTTAATAGCAAAGGGCGCGCTGTGTGCATACAGCAAGAGTCGACTGATAATTGGATTAGTGATGAATTGATGAAGAAAGCCGCAAACAATGGTTTGATGTATTTATTGTATACTACAATATCTCCCAGATATTTCCCAGCTGAATGAAAGTGCTGATGGTGATAGTTAGTTATGGTATAAAAAATTAATAATTGATGGTTTTAAATTAATTAAAAAAAAGTTATTTATTATTATTAATTAATCAATGACAACAACATGATGAAATAAATTATGTATTTATTATAATTATTAATTATGGTTATTATAAGTAACAATCCATATCATTTGACAGCACTGTTTATTTTTATAACGTAACAATAATCATTTAATTATCCCACTAGTAATTATTATTAACATCTACTATCTATGTATGTCACTGTTGTGTGTCAGACATTTATTGATTATTCTTGTGTATTAATTTTAAATATTATGCAATAATAATTTATGATTTCACTGAAATTTTACTCCATCTTAATACATGATGATGTTCTGATTGCTTTTGATGCCCGTATTTCTTTTGTACTGCTCATAACTTAATTAATTATAATTCATTCAGCTTGTTCAATCATTTTTGCGTACTAGTACTACTAGTAGTACAATGATCCCGCGTATTGCGTACACTGCAATTCTATTGGTTGAGAGCAAGGACGCTATCGCACGGAGACGTTGTGTGTGAACAACAACCAGTTTTTAACGCGCAAGTGCTTTCCACGTTTTGGAAATAGCAATCTCTGCACCGCATTAATCACGCGTTCTCACACGACGCGTGAAATCACTGTACAGTGACCGTTTCAGCGGTCGCCACAAAACAAACTGCGATGACTCACTCCTAAAACCGCGTTTGTTGGCGTGAAATGTGCGGGCGTTGGATGTCTAACATGTTGAACTTTGTCACCGCAATATTAGCAAAAGGTCACCGTCGCGATAGATGATTGGACAATCAAACATCGTTAATAGCAAAGGGCGCGCTGTGTGCATACAGCAAGAGTCGACTGATTAGTGATGAATTGATGAAGAAAGCCGCAAACATTGGTTTGATGTATTTATTGTATACTACAATATCTCCCAGATATTTCCCAGCTAAATGAAAGTGCTGATGGTGATAGTTATCGTATAAAAAATTAATAATTGATGGTTTTGAATTAATTAAAAAAAAGCTATTTATTATTATTATTGTAGAGGACCGGCGCCATCTTAAAACATTCTATTAGTAAGTTCTATCGGAACAGTTCTATGTAAACACTCACTCAGTCTACCTTCTATCGATCGAAGCAATCCTATGTGACACTCATTAACTACATTCTTACTCTATTGTATACACTCTAGAGCCGATAGCTCTATGTGCATTTGTAATTACTATTTTAACCATGTAAACTTATATGTTACCCATGTGAGTGCAATCAACCATTAGTCTAAGTGCCACCTCTTATATGTTATTCGCCCACGCTGGCCAATCAATTGTGCCAGGTGTGGCCTCTTTTGTCTTAGCACTTGTCAGTCATTTTGTTATGTAATTGCATGCATAAATACGAATGTTTTGTATGAATAAATCAGAGTCAGCTTGCACACTCTCAGAAGTTTCTTTGTACATACAAATAACTTCACTGCGCACCATTACTCGAGTAGTAATACATAGGCAGATCAGTCTGAACCTCTGCTGGCCGAACTTAGCTTTGTCTACTTTCGCCTTCAATGTTCGACCTCTGCACAGCACTACAATAAGGCAGCCGAACCTCTGCTGGCCGAACTTAGCTTGTCTAACTTCGCCTTCAATGTTCGACCTCTGCACAGCACTACAATAGGACAGCCGAACCTCTGCTGGCCGAACCTAGTTCAAACTAGTTCGCCCTTCAAAGTTCGAACACATTGCATACACAAACAACAGCTAACACAACCGGCAGCTCACTAGTTACTGAGATGGTCAACCATCATTCTCCAGTATACTAAGTCGACCTGTGGAAGGGTTGTATCGCTAGCACACTAGACACAGTTGCCATTACAATTCGGGAGGTTGTGCAGGTAGGCCGAGCTACCACCTCACACCCCCACAGTGAAATCCTGCACATTGGTGGCAGCAGTGGGATTGACAGACACCCACAAGCAGCACCTCCCAGAGGAAGAATGGCGACCAGGAGAAGAGCACTGAGTACTGACAGGGATCCTTCCAGCCTGCAGATGATGGGGACGCTCACCGATATTCTAGACCGCATGACAGTAGCCACAGCTAGGGACAAGTTCAGAGTACCACAGTACGATGGTACAGGGGATGTGGACTACTTTCTGCAACGGTTTCAAGAGGTGACCAGAGCAAACCATTGGCCGGCAGAAGAAGCAGTGATCCACCTACGCCAGGCCTTGACAGGCAAGGCCGAGCAGTGCGGTCGAGGAGAGACCACTGAGGAAGTAGCACGGACACTACGAGCGACCTTTGGCATGACTCGTTCGGAAGCCCAAGCAAAGTTGCTAAGCTACCGACGAAGCCCCAGAGAAAGCCTCAGGGACCATGCCCTCACGGTCGAGCACCTCGTCACGGCAGCCCACAGCACCCTGCCACGACAGAATAGGGACGAGCTGATAATGCAGACGTTCCATAGCACTCTAGGACACACGTACCTACAACGCCACTTGTTGGCGGTACGTCCTCAGAATCTGGAGGAGGCAATCCTGGCAGGGAATGAATTCATGCAGGTGCCTCACCAACCAATAGGAGGACCTCACATTCGGACAGTAGAGGCCGACCTTCTGGAAGAAGAAAGAGAACCACAGAGGGAGATGGCTCGACACCAAGAGGTACAGGACCCCTTGGCACAACTGCTTAAGACCGTGGAAGGGCTGAGCAAAGAAATTGCTAGCCTAAAGACGGAAAAGAAGCCTGAGCCACCCAGGAGATGTTGGGGATGCCAACAAGTGGGCCATACCCGGAAGGCGTGCAAGACCGTCCCTTGGCCTAGCCGCCAGGGAAACGACTACCGCCCGCAGCAGTAGGGAGACCTGCTGGCTGCACACGGGCAACGACAACGCGGAAGGAAAGGGCACAGGCGCCCTCCAGTGGACCGGCAACAGTGCGTCGAGCGACTCCTCCCCTGGACCTCCTGACTAGTCCCCCTATCGCCCTACACAACCGTTTTGCCAGCCTGTCGACACTCGACAGCTTAGTGGCGGAAGAAACGGACGGCGACGGGACTCCAGAGCAGCAGGAACCAAGGCCCAGGAGGAAGGACAGGCAGACCCAAACGCCCCCACTGAAGAAGGAAGAATTCATTCCAAAGCCTGTGACACTCCAGAGCAACCAGATCGAGCGACCATATCGCTCAAGTTACTACCTACCTGGACGGGTAGAAGGAGAAGCGGTAACGCACCTCATAGACACAGGCTGCAACACTAACCTGTTGTCCAAGCGAGTCTTTGATCGGTTACCGAACCACGTACAGCGCAAGCTGCAGCACTACGATTCCCATGGGATCATGGCTGACGGTACGAGACTTCCGTTCTACGGTTTGCTCTCGCTGAAGGGAAGGATACGGCACGTCAAGTTTGAAGAGACCTTTGTGGTCAGTCAAGTCAACGAAGACGTTATCCTAGGGATGCCCTTCCTGACAAGCCAAGGATGCCAGATGGGGTTCGACCGTCCAGTGCTGGTGATACAAGGAAGGGAACTGGCCTGTACCGACCGCCACGGGAGAAATCTCGTGTCCAAGGTGCAAGTCCGGCAGGACACCCAGCTTCCACCACAGACAGAAGTGACTATTCCATGTCACTTGAGCTCCAGGGATACGTTCCCCCAAGGAGTAATTGAAAGCATCCAGGGTGGGATACCCATCGCCACCAGCGTCAACAGGCCTGACGCTCAGGGACACGTGCTGGTCAGATGTCTAAACCCAACGCAGGACACCCTAAGACTACCCGCAGGAGAGGTGATTGGCACCTTTACGGGAGTGGAAGAGGGTGGCGTTCGGGAACTGACAAAACCAGACGGACAGCAGAGGAGCAAGACGGGAGGAAGGGAGTTACCCCCCCATCTACACGACCTCTTCCAGCAAGCGAAGAGAGGGTGCCAGGACCCATGGCAGGAGCAGCAAGTAAAGGAGCTGCTGATCGAATACCAGACGGTATTTAGTAGCCACAGCGGAGACCTGGGCCGGACAACACTGGCAGAGCATTCGATCCCCACAGTAGAAGGGGCTCGGCCCATCCGGTGCCCACCACACCGCCTGGGACCAGAAAAGGAGGCAGAGGCAGAACGCCAGATCAAGGACCTGTTGGAAAAGGACCTCATCGAGCCGGCCGACGGGGCTTGGAGCTCCCCTGTGGTACTGGTGAGAAAAAAGGACGACACGTGGAGGTTCTGTGTGGATTACCGGAGGCTAAATGACATAACTAAGCAGGACGCCTACCCCATCCCCAGAATCGACGAGTCTCTGGACGCCTTGGCCGGTAGTAAATATTTTACTACGCTGGACCTCACTAGTGGATACTGGCAGGTACCCCTAGACCCGGACGCCAGGGACAAGTCGGCCTTCACCACTAGAAGCGGCTTGTGGAAGTGGAAAGTGTTACCCTTCGGGCTGACGTCAGCTCCTGCCACTTTCCAACGGCTCATGGAAAAAGTCCTCAAAGGTCTTCACTGGAAGACACTGCTCTTGTACCTGGATGATGTGATCATCATCGCACCCGACTTCCAGACGCACTTACAGAGGCTAGGAGAAGTGCTAGGACGACTCCACCAGGCAAACCTGAAGGTAAAACCCTCCAAATGCGAGCTGCTACAAGAAGAGGTCAAGTACCTCGGACATGTAGTAAGTGCAAAGGGAGTGGCCACCGACCCAGGGAAGGTGGAGGCCGTCAGGAGATGGGAAGCACCAACGGACGTAAAGGGACTGCAGGCGTTCCTAGGAACCGCCGAGTACTATCGTCAGTACCTTCCCGACTACGCCACGATTGCTAAACCACTCACCGTGATGACAGGCAAGGAGACACCCTGGAAGTGGGGACAAGTAGAGCAGACAGCCTTCGACCAGCTCAAAGCCAGGCTCATCCAAGCCCCAGTACTCGGATACCCCGACCCCAGTTTACCATACACACTGGACACCGACGCCAGTGCGGTGGGAGTCGGCGCGGTACTCTCCCAAGTACAAGAAGGCAAGGAACGCGTCATTGCATACTTCGGCAAGACGCTGGCACCAGCGGAGCGGAACTACTGCGTCACACGGAAGGAGCTGGTCGCTGTCGTCAAGGCAGTGAAACATTTCCGTCCCTACCTCTATGGGCGGGAATTCAAGCTCCGGACGGACCACGCCTCCCTCCGCTGGCTGTGCAGACGGAAGGAACCATCGAACCAGATAGCTCGATGGCTGGAGATCTTGGCTGAGTTCCGATATAAGCTCGAGCACAGAGCTGGAACTCACCATGGTAATGCCGATGGGCTCAGCCGACAGGGACCCTGCACGGACTGTAGGCAGTGCGGCTCCATCGAGCAGCGAGATGGGGGACCTTCCCACGTAGAGCTGCAGCAAGAGGCTGGACAGAGACCTCAGAGAGAGGCCAGGGACAACCTCGACACATTGAACCCGGTACATCCCCCCCAGGATTCGGCCCAGCCGAAGGGACGGGATGCGGTAGGCCGGACTTACGCCGAGCCGAGACGGCCGGGAGAGATGATGAAGAGGGAGTCTACGGAGAGAGGAGAGAAGGAGGAGCGGGTCAACCTCACTGTGACAAACCCGGTACACTCCGCCCAAACCTTAGCTCAGGAGCAAAGGGGCGGGCAGGATGCGGTAGGCCGGATTTATGCCGAGCTGAGACGGCCGGGAAGCGTCACAGAGAGAGAATTGGCCGAAGGGAGTGTCGAGTTAAAGACACTGTATGATCGGAAGGAGGCGATGGAGATCCGCCCGGACGGGGTGCTCGTAATCACGCTGCACCACCCTTCCAGAGCCAAGCAATGTGTGGTCTGCCCGCCAAGTAGGAGGACACAGGTCGTCTGGGAGACACACAGGATGATCCATGCAGGGATTCATCGGACGAGACAGCGCATCCTGATGGATTGGTACTGGCCAGGCATATCCCCCCTGGTCAGGAGGCTAATCAAGGATTGTGAGGTATGCCAAGTCGCCAAGAATGGAAAGAAGGCAGAGAACCCTCACCGACAGAGGATGTATGCAGGACGACCTTTTCAGAAGTTGGCGGTCGATCTAGTCGGCCCTTTGCCTTTGACGAAAAGGAAGAACCGTTGGGCGTTGGTCCTCACCGACCACTTCACCCGTTGGCAGGATGCTATAGCCCTGCCTGATGCCACAGCACCTACGGTCGCCGTCGCGCTGGACGAACGAGTGTTCGCTTACTGGGGCCTGCCCGAACAGCTACACTCCGACCAAGGGGCTCAGTTTGAGTCCGTGCTGTTAGAAGAGCTATGTAGCCTGTGGGGCATAAAACAGACAAGGACCACCCCCTATCACCCACAAGGGAACGGGATGGTGGAGCGTCAAAACCGGACGCTGGGAGATGCACTGCGGACGTTGATATTGACAAAAGGCCAGGACGAGTGGGACAGTCTGCTGCCGCAAATTATGCGGGCCTGTCGCAGCACCCCCCACTCAGCAACCGGGGAAACGCCTAACATGTTAGTAATGGGACGGGAGGTACGCCTTCCTGACCAGCTAACAGGCACGCCCCCTTCCTTGGACCCTCGCAGCATCTCGGAGCACACAGCAGAAGTGCAGGAAAATCTCCAGAAGGCGCATAACTATTTGAGACAGCAACAACAAGATATTAGAAGTCAAGACGACGAGGAGCCCGCCGTGTTCCAGAAGGGGGAGCTCGTCGTGCTGGAAAACAAACGGAGAGTGAAGGGAAGCAATCCGAAGTTGCAGCCACGCTTCGTCGGACCCTACCAGGTACTGGAGGCCTTTCCAAATCATACTTACAAAGTGGAAAGAAACGGGCAGTGGTCCATCCAGAATGGGATGCGGCTGCGTCACTACCGGACATGCCAGGAACCGGTCGGCCGAGCACCCCCATGCCGGGAGCCCGCCCTCCAACCAAACATGAAGGGGGCCAGAAGAGGACGACCCCCCAAGGCACGTCCAGCCCCCGCTGAGAACCTAGAGTTACTACCCCTACCACTGCATGAACCAGAAACATTACCATTGCCATTGCCGTCACCCCCACCAGAAAGGCCATCGCCGGTCAGGGAACCCCCTGGCCCGCTGCCTCTCCAGGAGCCTGGAAACCTTCCTCTTCCACAGGGGACACCCCACACTCCAGAGTGGCCACCCCCGCCCTCACCTGCGGCGCACCACAGTCCAACCGGGAGACCTGAAACGCTAGGACACAGCAAGGTCAAAGTGGAAGAAAGAAGTATAGAGGAAGAAAATGCACCCCCACCAGAGGTCATCCAAAGGGCACCCAGCCCACCAAGGCCCCCAGCCCTCAGTGACGAGGACTGGCCGCCCCTACAACCCAGCCGGCTGCCCACCTCACCCTTGAGTCGACCGCAAAGAGAAAGGCAGAGGCCAACAAAGTTAAATGACTACCACTGTTATGCGGCAAGGAGGGAGCCCCATATACCTAACACCCCGCCTACCAGGACAGAAAGCAGAGGGGTTACTTCACAACCAGTGTCAAGTACCACCCTGCAGGAAGAAGTAGCAGAAAACCCGGTCGAAATCGGGTGGATAGAAGTAAAACGAAGAAAGAATAAAAGAAAAGTAGAGGAAAGAGAGACGAGTTGCCACAAAAAGGGGCGAGTGAGAAATGAGGAACAAGAGGAAACAACTCCCCAACAATGTGAACTCGCTACCGGAAAAAATAAACTACAAGAGAGCGCAACTCCGAGCTACTTGGAACCAACGCCCAATAATAAAACCGCCATCCCACGTCATCCTACCGGAACCACGTGGGAAGTGGCGTCAGAGGGGCACGTGATAACAACTACCAATCAGAATATAGAGAGAGGCAGGAGCCGCCAACGTTCAGTTTGCCATCAACTACGGAAGAGTTCACTACCCAGCAGAAGCGTAGACCAACTGGACTATCCACTACAACAACAACTAGAAAAGATGGCACGAGTAGTACAGCATTTGGCAGAAAAAATTGACATAACATCGACTACAGGTGAGAGTCTACCAAATGTAACAATAGAATCACTGACTACGGCACTAGATCGACAGCAACGACTAGCAGTAACTGTGCCTCGCAAAGAAGACATGATAGCAAAGCAACCACTTGTCAACATCAGGCGTGTTACTGTTGCAGAAAGCGAGCTGCCGACACCCAAGCCTCCTACCCATGTGATGAGAGAAATATGGCTCTGCGGGGAGACCATGAGAGAGATCAAGGAAATGTCGGTGCAAGTTGGAGATGGTGACAAATGGAGATGTCGGAGGTGTGACTACCAGCAAGTAAAGAAGAGGGTGGCATACCACGTACGCCAACATCTCACCTTCTTTTTCTGTAAATGTGGGAAAAAGAGTCCTTCCAGAGATGTTATCCTCAAACATATTCGCGTACAGGGAGGAACGCCAGAACACGGTGGCAAACACAAACCACTGTACGAAGTTGATGCCGCCAGGTATGATGCTTTCTGTGAGGCCATGGAGTGGACACAACCCCCACCATTCGGTATACCGACCCCCTGCCTCGACAATATGGAGAAGATTCCACTGAAGAAGCGATTGGGGCAGAAGCCAGAGTTGTCGCCCCCACGCAAGAGGAGGAGGACAACTCCCTCCAGGAGATCGGTAACACCCAGACGAGAAGACCCCCAGCAACCATACAGTTGGCGGGCAGAAAGGGAACGCTCGGCGGAAGCCGAAAGACAGAGACGGCGACGTGAACATCGCCACAGGATGGAGGACCTCGATCGGGAACTACATACAGTAACTACGGACGCATTTAAGCTGTTGGAAAGAGCCCAGGAGATTAAAAGACAGATGAGCCAGCCCTACAGAGAGTAGAGACCACACCGTACCGATGCCGCCGCCATCGTTTAATTGGCCACAGTCGCCAATGGGGCGGAGTGTGTAGAGGACCGGCGCCATCTTAAAACATTCTATTAGTAAGTTCTATCGGAACAGTTCTATGTAAACACTCACTCAGTCTACCTTCTATCGATCGAAGCAATCCTATGTGACACTCATTAACTACATTCTTATTCTATTGTATACACTCTAGAGCCGATAGCTCTATGTGCATTTGTCATTACTATTTTAACCATGTAAACTTATATGTTACCCATGTGAGTGCAATCAACCATTAGTCTAAGTGCCACCTCTTATATGTTATTCGCCCACGCTGGCCAATCAATTGTGCCAGGTGTGGCCTCTTTTGTCTTAGCACTTGTCAGTCATTTTGTTATGTAATTGCATGCATAAATACGAATGTTTTGTATGAATAAATCAGAGTCAGCTTGCACACTCTCAGAAGTTTCTTTGTACATACAAATAACTTCACTGCACACCATTACTCGAGTAGTAATACATAGGCAGATCAGTCTGAACCTCTGCTGGCCGAACTTAGCTTTGTCTACTTTCGCCTTCAATGTTCGACCTCTGCACAGCACTACAATAAGGCAGCCGAACCTCTGCTGGCCGAACTTAGCTTGTCTAACTTCGCCTTCAATGTTCGACCTCTGCACAGCACTACAATAGGACAGCCGAACCTCTGCTGGCCGAACCTAGTTCAAACTAGTTCGCCCTTCAAAGTTTGAACACATTGCATACACAAACAACAGCTAACACAACCGGCAGCTCACTAGTTACTGAGATGGTCAACCATCATTCTCCAGTATACTAAGTCGACCTGTGGAAGGGTTGTATCGCTAGCACACTAGACACAGTTGCCATTACAATTCGGGAGGTTGTGCAGGTAGGCCGAGCTACCACCTCACACCCCCACAGTGAAATCCTGCACATTATTAATTAATCAATGACAACATGAAATAAATTATGTATTCATTATAATTATTATGGCTATTATAAGTAACAATCCATATCATTTGACAGCACTGTTTATTTTTATAACGTACCAATAATCATTTAATTATCCCACTAGTAATTATTATTAACATCTACTATCTATGTATGTCACTGTGTGTCAGACATTTATTGATTATTCTTGTGTATTAACTTCAAATATTATGCAATAATAATTTATGATTTCACTGAAATTTTACTTCATCTTAATACATGATGATGTTCTGATTGCTTTTGATGCCCGTATTTCTTTTGTACTGCTCATAACTTAATTAATTATAATTCATTCAGCTTGTTCAATCATTTTTGCGTACTAGTACTACTAGTAGTACAATGATCCCGCGTATTGCGTACACTGCAATTCTATTGGTTGAGAGCAAGGACGCTATCGCACGGAGACGCTGTGTGTGAACAATCACCAGTTTTTAACGCGCAAGTGCTTTCCACGTTTTGGAAATAGCAATCACTGCACCGCATTAATCACGCGTCGTGTGAACCGGCCTTTACTCGTTCTATGTCTGTACCGTTCATTCTATGCTCACACTCTAGGACTATTTAATCTATGCTTATTCTGTTACCGTCGCAGCAATTCTAGTTTACACACAATTGTATATGTAGCACATGTGAGTGCATCCAGCCGTAGCTGTGAAGCCAGCCTATTTTTCTGTATACCTATTCCTATTTGTCTAAGCCTTTCTTAACAGGCGTGTCTTATAATATTCTTTTGTCATGTCTTGTTTACATATTTATCGGTTATGTAACCTTTTGTATAAATAGCCGTGTAAAGGCAGCAATAAACCAGAGTCAGATTGCCCCACTCTCAGAAGTTTCTTTGTTCTCTAACAATAATAACTTCACAGCGCTAGTACATGCTCGTACACCGAATGCTCTATTACTCGAGTAGTAATATATAAGCAGATCAGCCTGAACCTCTGCTGGCCGAACCTAGCTCTGACTAGTTCGCCTTCAAAGTTCGGTCACTGAACTGCACTCTGCAGAATAGTGCGAACCTCTGCTGGCCGAACCTAGCTCTGACTAGTTCGCCTTCAAAGTTCGACCTCTGCCTTGCACATTGAAACAAGCTAACGCAGCCGGCAGCTAGACTAGTAAAATAGGAATGGTTACACACCATTCCCAAGGATACTAGTCGACCTGTGGGAGGGTTGTATTGCTCAGCGATAGACACAGTTGCCAACTCAGTTCGGGAAGTTGTGCAGGTAGGCCGAGCTACCAACTCACACAGTGAAATCCTGCACACTATTATTATTATAATTATTATTTTATTTATATATTATTATTATGAAATATTAATTATAAATAATAATTATTAATTGTTATTATTATTTTTATTAATTGTTTTTATATATATGTTATTATAATTATTAATTTTATTATACATAAATAATAATATTTATGTAAATGTTAAACATTTTTTTATTTTTGATTAATTAATTGTTATTATTGTTTGTTATTATTATTGTTATAAATAATAATAATATTATTATATCAAGTAATATAATTATTAATTAATAATTATTATGTATTTGTTCTATAATAATAATAATAATACAACTACTATAACAAGCAAGAATTAATAGTCTTGTTTTTTTCCTTCATAAATATTTATTGTTGATGTTATTTTAATTATTATTATTGCGTTGTTGTTTTAACATCATGAATGAAATTAAACAATGTTTTATCGTCTCATGGTGGTTATGATAATAATGTGCAGGACTTTGTGGTAATGTCACTAGTCACTCTGGTAGCACACCTCCACCACCTCTAGGTAGCAGAGTTGTCTGTCAGTCCAGACAAGCTTGCTGCCAGCTCGGCCGTCTCAGTGTCCGCCCTTCTGCATAGCTGCTAGAAAGTAGGCCGTGATAGGCGGGAGTCTGTCAGGCAAGTCTGCCTCTAGCCTACTACTCGTTGTACAACACTGGTGCTGCCAGACCTAGTAGGTCGTCAGAGCTGGTTGCCTTATAGAGCAGTGAATTGCGCAGTATTCAAGTATAAGAGCTTGAGTGAGTGTTTGCTATCTTTATTCAAAAAGAATTGTCCAGCTATGCCTCGTGGTGTACACTGATTAGTGAGAGGCATAGCAGCTGTATTTATGTAAAGTGTTATGTAATAATACAGTCATGGCATTAAACAGTCATCGCCTTAAACACGCTATCACAAAGGTACAAAGTGAATAATAATGATGATAGCGCAAAGGGTATAAACTGGCTCGCTGTAATGTCTATTTGTGTTACAGGCGCTGTGCTGCATATTTCCTGTACAATAAGAATCGTTTATGTAAATAATAATGATTGATGTATCCAAATCCATACATTTTTGTTGATTGTTGATAAAAATTACACGCAATCAAATACTAGGCTACTAACTAACAACTATTATTATTATTAAAGTATAAAATGATAATAAGAATGCCAATGATTATTATTAATTGAACGGAATTGAAAACAAATATGATTATTATTAATATTGTAATAACTAACAAAATATATTATATACACGACACCAAAGGAATAGAAATAAGTATTATTAAATGAAATTCGTCAATAAGACAATGAAGAGTAGCTATTAAATATTATTAATTGTCTCTTATCATCATCCATCATCATCACCATTGATTGATATCCGATGATGATGTATGTTTTATTTTGACTTGTTGTCGTAATCCTGGAATGAGCGTCAAAACAGTAGTTTATAGGTCATCAGAAATGAATGTCGACACTTGTTAGAAGAAACTTCAAAATTGTTTGCTCTATAGGCATAGTCGACATTCATTTCAGGTTTAAACATTCATTCCAGGTCTGTAGGCATTTATTCTAGGCCTGTAGACATTCATTTCCGTGTGTCCTTATGCTAATTTCAGCGTATTTCTGTATTCATCGATCCTGTTTACTCTCATTACTGCCTAGATTCATTCCAAGCTTCAAAATATCATATTTTTTGCTTTTATCTGCACTCACATTGTTGCAAAAATTCAAATAATACCCATGCAAGGTTTGCATCAATTGATAGCTAAACTAAACTAATTCTAGTTACAATAGCCTATGGTGGCTCAGAACGTTTTGTATTTTGCGTTGTAAAACGTCTGAACGCTTTCCAAACCGTCTGAACAAATTTGAAATAGTCTGAACTTTTGCAAAACTTCTGAACGCTTTGTGAAATCGCTCCTGGGCTTTGAAAATCTGAGCCGATTTGCTGGTTTGCTCTATTGATCATAGATCTACAGTCCATTTACGATTGATGATGTTTTCCGAAACACCGAACAATTGAATTTTCTTAAAATAAATAAATAAATGTTTTTGTTTATCAAATATTATTTGTTTTAAATTATGTTAAATAATTACCAAATTATTTTCGATGTAAAAGACGCTTTGCAAACAATATGGACTATTTCAAATCCGTTCATGTGCTTTGAAAACGAAACCGTCTAACGTTATGAGCCACCATATTAGCCATATGCAGAAGGCCATTTAGCACAGTCTCTACACGCTGTATTTCCGGTGTCAGTTAAACAATGACTAATGAAAACATACTGGGGAAATCTGCTTTGCCCATCAATTTGATGATTACAGAGGTAATCAAATGCTTGCTTTGGCTACATTGACTGCGTAGAAACAATCTATGCTAGTCACTGATGGTACTCAGCATGAGAAGTGAATGATTCCTTTGCTAGATGCTGCGTAATAGCTAGCCAAAGTATAATTTTGCTAATAGTTATAGTAAAAAAAAATAAATATTTTTTTTTCATAGAAAAATCATACTATGGCTAGCTATTACCCAGTTTCTGACGAAGGAATCATTCATTTCTTATGCTTAGTACCATCAGTGACTAGCATAAATTGTTTATATGCAGTCAATGTGGCTAAAGCAAGCATTTGATTACCTCTGTAATCATCAAATTGATGAGCTAAGCAGATTCTTCTATTATGTTTTCATTAGCCATTTTTCGTAAGTGACACTGGAAATACAGCGCATGGGCGTAGAGACTGTGTTAAGTAGCCTTTTGCATAAAAGTTATTGTATTCCCATGTATTTGCTTACTCTCTTGTATGTCCTAATGGAAATCTCCCATATTCTATCGTGGAAGGTTATTGATTGCTTTTCTAAATTCCGTGTTTTTACTGTCGATGATAAATGCTAGCAATAGTGAGCCCAAACCAAAAGTTTTTTTCTTCTTGTTTTTACATAACCTTATATTCTTTTGTATTTCCGTGTTTATTGCTTTGCCTCATTATGCCATGAGGAATATAGCAACGATGTTTATTAATTTCAGGTGGGCTGTCAATCATGTAATAAAGGTGTTGGTAGCTAAATGACTTGCACAGCAGAAAACGGGGCTTCTCTCCCAATCAAATTTGAATTTCCAGCTTTCACTTCACTGATTTGGGATGCTCACTGCCTGTCGTATAAGGTGTGTCACTCTTTGGCTGTTCAAAAATTATGCTCTTCCATTATACCAATTTCTGTAACTTTGTGGGAACTTTAGCATTTTAGTATTTTTTATGGTGGTTAACGAGAAGAGGCGCTTTCTCTTTCAACAGTTTCTTACCAATTTTGAACCACTATAGATGATGAGCAAAGATTACTTTTTATAATAAGAATAATTGGTTAATGCATTGTCTTAAGAGGGTTATTCTGTATTTGGCTCCAGGGTACAGCTGCGCTAGGTGGTCCAATTCCGGTGCTGGGTAGTCATCTATTTCTTGAAAGTCGTGTTCCCAAGGAAAGACAACTCAGATAGAGTTTGTAGCAGTATCAAGCAATTCTTGACAGTGGATCGGGGACATCCATTTACACTAGGAAGCTGTAATTTGGGGAACTAAAGGAGATGTGGTGGGGTGTAGACTGTGTGAGTCAATGGAATAGGGTTGAGGAGGGGTACAAAACACATGCACTAAGGGTTTAGTTGGGTTGGGGGCGGCTAAGAATAAGTAGAGACTGGCTGGGCCATACTATTGGGTTGCGGGTAAGGAGGGTGGGAACAATGTGTGGAACCCAGAGACTACTAGTTGGACACTGATTTTCATTACAATATAATGCATGGCAAAATTATGTCTTTAATAGACAAATACGAGTTTTAGCTCAATTGTGTTTCAGTAGTTGTTTGCGTTGCCATGGTTCCCCGAAAGGCTAATGACTGATGAAAGGACATCTCTACATATAGATGTGTCTTGCTAATCACACTTTAGGCTTTGTAAACAGGCGATAGCAATGGGAATTTTTCGCATGCTTAGTTATTTAGTATATTGAATCTGACTCATGAAAATTTTTTAGTATTCAAACTCATTTTTTTTCATGTGTGACTTGGGGAATCGCGAACTCATGCTGTTCTATGTCTCAAGTTTGACAAAAAATAAACATGAAGACTTACAAATTATATTTTGCATCACTCATCGTCTTCAATCTCATGATCACTATGTTTCAGTGTTGATTTTGCAGAAAACTGCTTAGGAACAAACAGATACTATTGCGGTGAAGTTATGAGACATCTGGTAAAGTGTACCCTTTCCAATCTGAGAAGACTTTCCATTGTACAGCAGAATATATAAGGATTGATAATATATCAGGATATGTAAGAGCTCATCTTCATACACGCCTTGGCATCATGGAAGGATGTGTAATGTTCATGATATATGGAGATGGTTGATGATAGGTATAGGGAAGAATGTAAATAACAGGAAGATGCCATGGACAATTTCTTCTCGATGCTTTCTTTATGCATAATCAAAAATGCAAGAAAGTGTTTTTACTCTGACTTATGAAATTGCTGCTTGTTTTTTTTTTACTTTTTGGAACAAGAAAATTATTTTGTATGAAAAAGAGTAATTGCATATTATTATTATTTATCCTTCTTGAGCAAATCAACATGGCATTTCTCACACCATGAATGTGCTTGTAGGTCTATGCCATGGATGAAACATAACAGGATAGCCAACTGCAACCGCGATATATCTTTCGTCAAATTGGAATGTAGCCATTTTGTGAGTCGCCATGATTAGTGAACCTTGCAAGGTCACTATCTATGAAAATGTAGTTTAATTCTGATACGTACATTGGCCTCGTCAAAATAGCAATGAGTTGTTTTCTCTTTAGAAAAGACGATAACCAACAGAACATAAAAATTAAGATATTTTAAAATTTTTACAGCAACCGCCATGTTATTTATTATATTATTGGTTAAATTTTAGAATTGCGGGACCTGATGAGAAAAATAATGCATGACAGCAGAGCTTAATAGAACGTTTTTTACCACTATCAAGTTGTTGAAGTGGCGATGTGAGTGTACTTCCAGTACGTACATTGCAATTAAAAGTTGTAAATTTGAAAACGCCCGCATCGATTACCTGGCAATCCAGTTGTACTTCATCCATGGTCTATGCTATTTATGCCTGTATTTACGACGTTCGATGTTGCAATTATATCAATGTGCAGACAACTCCTTGTTCCATTTATGCTCTAAAGATACATCCTGCTAGTCGTTTTATCAAAGGGAAGAGCTTTGATTCATACCATTGTTAAGATTACTCTGCTACATTACTTATATTTTTTGTGAGGTTATTATAACTCCATTATTGTGTCCCTTGCGTAATTGTGAAAAAATTCTGCTTGTACGTGTCGTAATATTATTTACAATAATATAGACTGCTATAGTAAGATTTTATTGAATTACACAATATAGAGATGTATATAAATTGCGCTTGTGGTACTGCTAGCTCTTGATATAATTAAGCCACTATATATATCATTCCATGAAGAATAAAAACTTCTCACAAATCATGTATTATTTCCTGACTCCGGGTATGGGGCAATAACAAATTTGCCGGTAATATCTGCAAAGGTGTTACTCGTACTTGTCACCCTGTAAAGCAAGTCACAAATGAGACTGTTGGATGGTACTGTCAATGCAATGCTGTGTACTCAAATGATTGAATGTAGATAGCAAATATAAAAAATACAAAGTGTATCTGAAAACCTCCAACGATAGCATTAAAAACTTTATTTGAAACAAAACTAATATAAGTTTGTATTACCTATAATACCACTAGAACGTCGTACATATAACGCAGACGATTAAAAGACAAATGTAATGGTTTCACAGAGGCAGTATCCAATACATTTTTGAATAATTAGAAGGACAAATCTCTTGAGTTTATCAATAGCATGTGGTAAGACTTTGATGTCCTGGTCATATAAAAATTCAGCAGCTTCAGTTCAATCTAACAGACTAGTGAAAAGAAAAAGGGTGAATAATGGTGCAATCTGTTTTAGGTATCTCTTCAGCTGTAATACATCGTCAAGTATGAGCTTTTACGTTACTAGTTGTGGCTGCAAGTATTCTTGGCTGCAAATAAATGAAATAAATGCATTATACAGCTGCTGAACAGAGTCAATATTTGTACAAGACCAGTGATGAGACAATTTATAGGATGTATTTAAAAATTGAAGGACGTTCTAATTGAAACTTAATGCACGAATATTTGAATCAAGAATGGATAAAAATGATAAATAAATTATTTGAAATTGCATGAATAAATGAACGGCATTGAAGGTGTCCCTGGTTAGATTTATGTTGCAAATGAAAAATACAAACACGTTTTAGTATGAATGCAATATGCCTAATTGTGGCACTGGTTTTGTTTCCTGCTACTATCATAACAACAACAAGATATTTATAATCGTTGACCATAACGTGCACACACTTGCACTCACAGGATACGTTGGTATCTGGAACAAACGTAGACAGGAATGAATGCATACGCAGCTGGAATGAACGTAGAGACATCCTGCATTGAACGTCAACAGACCTGGAACGAATGACGACTATGCTACAAAAGAATTTCGACTTTCATTTCCGCATTTGTCTACGTTCTTTTTTGGCAATATCAGCAATACATTTTGACTTTCATTCCAGGAGTTGTTTACTTTGGAACAAACGATAACTTATTTAATTCCTGCAAGGAATGTCGACACAAAATTTTATTTGTCACCAGGAATGAATGTCGACACTTCCTAGAATAGACGTCGAATTTTTTTTCTCCCTAACTTAGTTGACTTCCATTTCAGGTCTGTCGACATTCATTCCAGGATGTTTCTGCATTCATTCCAGCTATGTCTGCATTCATTCCTGTCGACGTTTGTTCCGGATTCTGATACACTGCGTGGCCATTATCTCAAAAACTAAAGTAATATTGCAGTTTCAAAAAGTAGTTTCAAATCAAAAAAATCCATAAAAATTCAAGTCGTTATAATTTAGAATTTATTTGTGACCAAAAAACATCCGGTTTGCATATTCAGCATCATTGTTGCAATCAACAACTAAAATAATTTTCATACCTGAATGACATTTTCAACTGAAAAAAAGTCAGGCAACATAAAATGTAAATGAATAATCTTTATTAAATGCAATAAAAAAAATAACACCAATGACACTAAGGAAGAGTGAGTTGAGTATGGAAAAAATCCTCATGGCAACCCACAATGGAATAGCAGTTACTGTTAAAAATAGTTGTTTTACAAAAAGTGCTGTGACGAACATTCAGCAATAAAAGCATTTGGACTGTGCACACATGCATGTTTGAACCAGTTTAACCTAAAACAGTTTCCAAATACACCTATTGTCATTGACTTCCCGGTAACTATGATTATTGTAGCATCAGTTTTCTCTGCTGATCACCACATGAAAACAACCAACAGACAAATGAAGTATTCTAACACGTTTGCAAAAGTTTTTAACATGATTACACAGGAATGACAATTTTATTGTATGAATGTCAGCAAATCGCGAGGTTGATATTTACTTCTATAAGTGCTTCGCTTGTTTTCAGATGCAGTTCATCAGGCTATTCATTGCATTAATCAAATGATTAACAATATAAAACGATGCTTTGGAAAGCATCTAGATTACTTTAAAAAAGGTATGAAACTGTCGCAAGCATCTTCGTACTGAACCACCATTGAAAACATCAAATAATGAAAGTTGCGCCAAGGTTATAAAATTTGTGATATAATGGCAGAGTGTAATTTTTAAAGAGCGTTACACACCTTATAAGACAGGCAGTGAGCATCTTAAGTCAGTGAGGTCAAATGTTGAAATTCAAAGTCTGTTTGGGATAGAGTCCCATTTTCTGCTGTGTAGTTCATTTAGCTACCAGCCCCTTCATCAGATAGTTCACCTATAATGAATGAAAACTTTAATGAATGAACAGTGTTGCTATATTCCTCATGGCATAATGAGACAAATCAATAAACAAGGAAGAATAACAGAATATTAGATTATGTAAAAATAAAAATATTAAAAATTGTTGGCTGGTGTAATAAAATAAACACAGTTTTGGCTTTCTCTGGATTGCTAGCATTCATCATTAACATCAAAACATAATATTTAAAATTTAACCCATGCTTATTAAACGTAAATTATCAATTGATGTTGAAATTGCATTAGTATGGTGGCTCATAACGTTAGACGGTTTCGTCTTCAAAGCGTATGAACGGATTTGAAATAGTCCAGATGGTTTGCAAAGCGTCTTTTACATTAAAAAATAATTGGGTAATTGTAGTAAAATAGCCCAAGAAACTATGTTTAAAAACGGGCTTGTTGGTTATAATAAATTAATCGTCGGCCTCAGCATTTGTTGGATTCATGCTATAAAACTGTATTTCCTGTCTAAAAATCGTAAATTCTGCAAACCATTTAGTTGTCTTGCAAATAATTCAGGCGGTTTAGAAATGATTCAGATGATTTAGAAAATTACAAACCGTATGGACGCTTTAGAAAGAGTATGAACTATTTACAAACCGTATGGACTATTTTGAAATGATCTGAACTGTTTTAAAATAGTCCAAACTATTTTGAAATAGTTGGAAAAGTTTGCAAGGCACATGGCTTTCGAACCAAAAGCGATCGTCATCGTTTTATTTATAGCCTCTATGCAACGCTATCAACATGGGCATAGAGCAAATTAATTAATTGTATAAAATTGCTGTTGACAATAATCTCTAAAATTCATTTCTACATTTTTAACTAGATTGTGTTTATTATTTAAAATAAATTAAATCAAATAGTATTTATTGAAGAAAAACATTTTTTTTATTTATTTACAGAAAATTCAACTGTTCGGTGTTTAGTAAAAACATTATCAACCAAAAATGAACTATAGATCTATGATCAATAGAGCGAACCAGCAAATCGGCTCGGATTTTCAAAGCCTACGAACGATTTCACAAAGCGTTCAGCAGAGCTGTGACAAATCACAATTTTCATGACTCAAATCAAATCATTTGAATTTTCCTTCAAATCAAATTTTTACAAGTGAGTAAAAATGTCAAATCAAATCAAGTCAAATCATGCGTTTTCCCAAATCAAATCAACTATTTGGAGTGTCGTTTGCAGCAAATTTTTCAAATCATCACTGAAACTATTAGAAATGTAATAAAAAAAGCCTTCAGCTTTTAATAGGCTGCCTAAACAAATTGACCCAAATTTAGATCACAATGTGTGGTTAGCTGGCCTCTAGAAAACAATATTCTAACTTGATTACTTTCGCAAACTTGCATTTTCCTTTGAACACTTTCGAGTGGAACTTATTTATTGGTGTGCCGACCGATATATATTATCATTTAAATTCCAAAATAATGCTTAGACCAGCCAAATGAACTAGCCAAATCAACTAGCCAGTTCAATGCAATAGATAAAATGCACACCCAGTAAACAAAACAATCAACCACTATAGTTTATACCTTTCTGAAGTTCTTTCATTGTCAAAAGACTGTCGTTGTGGTAGCCTATATTGCTATTAGTACCAGCGATACTAGATAATTGATAAATAATAGCAAACACTGAGCATTAGTTTGCATATGTATCAAAGCAATTATCATTATAGCACGTCACCAACTAATGCATCACTCGCTACAGATAAGTAAATAACCTGGTCGCCATTCATAAACACTCTCAGCTCACCGCTTCCAAGTCAGAAAAGAAAGTAGTCAACTAATAATTCAACTTTTGCTGATGAAAACTAATACATAAAAGAAAAGGCGGCGTAGTTTTCCATGATCCTTGATTACTATAGGCTAATAATTAGGTAGTTTCTTTTCACTGCTTTTATTTATTTGCTACAATTGAATACTACAATCTCAAGTCAATTACAAGCATTAACAAAAGCTGCAAACATCATCACTGGTTTTTTTGATGATTTGTTGTATTTTTGCAAATATTTGGTCAAATCGTGTGAAAAGAGGCAAATCAAATCAAATCAAATAATGATGAAGAGTAACCAAATCAAATCACCAGTTTATGGTGGCTCAGAACGTTTTGTGTTTTGCATTTTAAAACGTCTGAACGCTTTCCAAACCGTTTGAATCGATTTGAAATAGTCTGAACTTTTGCAAAACTTCTGAACGCTTAGTGAAATCGTTTGTAGGCTTTGAAAATCCGAGCCGATTTGCTGGTTCGCTCTATTGATCAAGATCTACAGTCCACTTATGATTGATAAATGTTTTTACTAAAGAGTTGAATTTTTTTAATAAATAAAATGTTTTTAATTATTAAATATTATTTGTTTTAAATTATTTTAAACTATAAATACAACCTAACTGTAAATGTAAAAATTAGTTTTAGAGAGTATATTCAACAACATTTTTATACAGTTAATTAACTTGCTCTATGTCTTTTGATCGACGTCTATGTTGATAAAGTTATATAGAGGCTATAAATAAAATGATAACGATCGCTTTTGGTTCGAAAGCCATGTGCCTTGCAAACTTTTCCCACCATTTCAAAATACTTAAGACTATTTTAAAACAGTTCAGACTATTTCAAAATAATTTATACGGTTTGTAAATAGTTCATACTCTTTCGAAAGCGTCCATACGGTTTGTAATTTTCTAAATCATCTGCATCATTTCTGAACCGTCTGAATTATTTGCAAGACAACTATACGGTTTGCAGATTTTACAATTGTTGGACAGGAAATACAGTTGTATAGCATTAATCCCGCAACTGCTGAGGCCGACAATTAATTTATAATAACCAACAAGCCCGTTTTTAAACAGAGTTTCTTTGGCTAATTTACTACAATAACCCAATTATTTTCAATGTAAAGGACGCTTTGCAAACCGTCTGGACTATTTCAAATCCGTTCATACGCTTTGAAAACGAAAATGTCTAACGTTATGAGCCACCATACCAGTTGTATCAAATATTTGAAACAAATCATTTTTCAAATATTTGAGTCACCAAATATTTGAATCTCGGTGATTTGTCACCGCTCTGGCGTTCAGAAATTTTGCAAAAGTTCAGATTATGTCAAAGTTGTTTGAACGGTTTGGAAAGCGTTCGGACGATTTAAAATGCCAAACACAAAACGTATTAAGCCACCATACATTAGTCTTATTTGAACTTTGCATCAATGATATTATTGCAGAATCAGCAAAAGCAATCAATACGATATTTTGAATACTGGAATGAATGTAGACAGGATCAATGAATACAGAATTACGCTAAAATCAGCATAGGCACCTAATGTAATGATTGTTTACAGATCAGGAATGAATGCCTAAAGACCTGGAATAAATGTCAACTATGCTATAGAGTAAACAATTTTGAAGTTTATTCCCCAAAGTGTTGAGATTCATCCCTGATTATCCGATGACAACTGTTTTGATGCTCATTCCAAGTTATGACATCAAGTCAAAAAACAAAAAAAAAAATCATTATCGTACATCAAGCAAAGGTGATGATGATTATGATGATAATAAAAATTTAATAATATTTAATAGTTATTCTTCATTGTCTTATTATTGCATTTTATTTAATAATTTACTTATTTCTTGATTTGATGTATAAACACACATATATATAAAATATTTTGTTAGTATTACAATAATACTGATAATAGTCGTTATATGTTTTTAACTAATAATAATTGGTATTATTATTATTTTACACTTTAATTATAATAACTTAGTATTTGATTCCATGATGTAAACTATATTTTTTATCAATCAATAAAATGTATAGATTTTGATACATCATCATGATCATTATTATTATTTACATTAACGATTCTTATTAATTATTATATTGTGACGGACGGCGTCAGCACGAACATTCACTTTCTATTTACTTTCTATTTACTTCATGTTTATTCCAGCTACATTTGTCTGTCAGTTCTATGCATACACTCTAGCGACATTAGTTCTATGTACATTTATTTCTACTTTACCTTACCATTCAATATTATATGTTTGCCATGTGAATGCAATCATGCAGTTATCCTAGTACCACCTACTCAGTTCTATTGGTACACGCTAGCCAACCATTTGTGCTAGGTGTGGCTTTTTTTGTATTATCGAATTGTATTATGTAACAGTCTGTATAAATGTAAATGTTTCAGTCAATAAAGTCAGAGTCAGCTTGCACACTCTCAGAAGTTTCTTTGTTCTCTAACAAATAACTTCACTGCGCTAAGTACATGCACGTACAATAGAAGCCTCATTACTCGAGTAGTAATACATAAGCAGATCAGCCTGAACCTCTGCTGGCCGAACCTAGCCTTGTCTAGTTCGCCTTCAATGTTCGACCTCTGCCTTGCACTGAACAAGTCAACCGAACCTCTGCTGGCCGAACCTAGCTCTGACTAGGTCGCCCTTCAAAGTTTGGCCCCTGACTTGCACTGATATAGCTAACGCAACCGACAGTTAGATAGTAGACTAGGATGGTAATGCACCACTCCCAAGGATACTAGTCGACCTGTGGGCGGGTTGTATTGCTGAAGCGATAGACACAAGTTGCCATCACAGTTCGGGAGGTTGTGCAGGTAGGCCGAGCTACCAACTCACACCCCCACAGTGAAATCCTGCACAATATAATAATTATTACATAAAAAATAATAACAATAATCATATATTATTTATTTATTGTTATTAAAATAATTATAATAATAAAATAACAATAATATAGCTAGTGCAGAACTCATGCGAGCGTAGCGTATATAAGACAAAAGGATTTATATGTAAATTCGTCCCCCACGGTTTTTTTTAATTTTTGAAATATTTCTGCGTGGCTAATTTTTTAATAACTTCGGGCCAGAAAATGCTAGAAACAAAATTTAAAAAGGTATTAAATGGAGACACTAAACCGCACAGGTTTAGCTAATAGTTGCATGGTCTTCATAGCTGTGGACCTCAAAAATAACGGGTGGAAAACACTTTTTAAACTTAGGATTTGCTATTGCGCCATGGGCCACTAAGACTTCAGTATATGTCATTCAGATTCTCTGTTATTTTACCGACCCTGTGGTATACTATTTATCATGGAGCAATCACGTGATGTAGACAAAACAATTTATTTACTGGAGAGCCACATTCAAATAATTAAAAAAAATTATATAACGTACCATTAGCCAATTAGCGTGACGGATGGTCATGCGTCACTGATTTTGCATCACCGCAACAATACCATTGTCATCAATGCTTAATTACGGGGACCACAAACCATTGTTTTTTTAAGCAAAAGTATTTTTTTTTCAAATTCTTTTCTGAGACAACCACTGGTGTGACACAAATAATTTTAGCACCATTGGATGGACAACATATTTTTGTAAATGCTGATGCTCTATTTGAGAAAAAATTGTCAAAATAAAAATTGCACTTGTGCTAGCTAAATAATAGTGTACAGGATTTCGTGTCTGGGTGGTAGCCACCTGTACACTCTCCCGATATGCTCTGTTCGACCCTAAGTCAGTGTTTCAATAATATGCTTATTATTGTTCACAGTGAGTACATTGACTGGTGCAGTTTTGCGTGCGGCCGAATCTGGGGTGGAGTGGGTGCAATAATTATCTGTAATTATTGGCTGTGTCCGAACCTTTACGAGGTCCGACAATAATTGTAAATTATTGTCTAGTTTATAGTTTGTTTCGAACTGTGCTCTGACATTAATTCTTCAGGAATTACTTGTCTAGTTTATAGTTTGTTTCGGACTGTGCTTGGACAATAATTATGCTGAAGTTTTGTAGCCGAATCTGGGCTCAGCCGAGATCGACAATAACTTCCTGCAATTATTGTTTTACTAGCTTGTGGGATTCCCCGAATCCGAATTATGCTGAAGTTTTGCAGCCGAATCTGGGCTCAGCCGAGATCGACAATAACTTCCTGCAATTATTGTTGTGCTAGCTTGTTGGATTCCCCGAATCCGAATTATGCTGAAGTCTTGTAGCCGAAGCTGGGCTCAGCCGAGATCGACAATAACTTCCTGCAATTTATTATTTGACTAGCTTGTTGGATTCCCCGAATCCGAATTTGGTACGTCGAACTATTAGTGCACTAGGCCGTGTGTTGTAATCCTTGCCTCAGGCAAGGGTATACACAGTGAGAGGGCGTACCGTTCTCACTTTCCACCTTAGCTTCGTGCTGCTAGTAGTCGACTTGTCCAGCGCTGGTAGTTTTGGTGCTCCTAGTTGTGCTTGCTTCAAGAGAGAGAGAGATTCTTCTGAGAGTCAGGCTAACTCTGAACTTTATTGCATTAACATCCATTTAAATACAGGGAAGGTGGGTACACATTACTAACCACGCCTGAGTAAAAATACTGGTGCAAGCCACGCCTTGCCCTTACATCAACACCCACTTTGTAATAATTAAAAACGTGGAAAAATATAATAAGTGATAGTAAATAATTATTTGGTACAAGGTAGAACGCAGTAAATAGGCTCTAGCAACATAGGCACAGGTAAACAATAGAACGCAGACATAGACAATGTGTACGTATTGAGATATAATAATAATAGACGTTGCGTAGACAGACAGTTACTGGTGAGTTAAAGGCTTAAATCTTGCACAATAGAAATACACAATGAGAGAATATCTCAGCCGATAATTGCGAGAGATTGTCTTAGTAAATTGTCTTGGATAAATAATAACTGCGAGAGAGTACTGGCGTCCCTCACAACAATAGTTACAGTAGGTATTATAGCTAGCACAAGTGCAATTTTCAAATCAGCCTTGGGACGTTAAAAAACATATCATGGCGTAGAATCATATCTTGCAGTCACAATAGTAGTAAACATTTTTGTCTCTCATTGATAGTTACTGAGAAAATGAGTTTTAAAAATGACCTTCTCAGCAAAAAAATTACTTTGTTTCATGTTCGCATTGCGGTTAGTTTTACGCCTCATTATTGATACATTAGAGTGAAATCCGTGACGCAAGACCAAGCGAGCGTAATTAATTTGCGGTTAGTTACTAATTGCTTCATGATAATATATATTAAAAAAAATTACGTTTTTATTTGGCAAGGAAATTATTAAATCTATTTTCCTACCTCCAGATGTAAAGGATCTATAACAAATAGTATATCAACAGGTCGGTAATAAGACAGGCTAGTGATATAACATAAACTAAAATCATATGGTCCATCGGCGCACTGGGAAAAGTCACGTTTACAACGTCATTTCCAGACAATTTTTCCCAAAACTACAGATATGTAAGAAGTGCAGTGATTGGTTAATCCTGTTCGGCATATTGTATCCTATTAAACCCTTTTAAAATTTTGTTTCTAGCAGCCTGTGGTCCCAAGTTATTAAAAATTTAGTAATTCCCGAATATTTGGAAACTGAAAAAAAATAGGTGCTACAAATATTTATATCGATGCTTTTGACGTGTGACGTCATATTTCGTGATCAGTTTGTGGACGCTAGGTATTAGTAGTAGTGGTAGGAGTATTAACTGTTTAAAAAAATTGCCATTGTTGTTGTCACAACAAGAATCACAATAAATAATTACTATAATTATTCCTCCTACCACTACTACCTACAACAACTACTATTAATTAATAATAATATTTAGTAACTATTATAATAATCGTTGTTATAATAGTTAGTAACGCATTGATTATTCATAATCAATTATTATTGTTACCATAATAATAACTAAAATTAATAAGAAGATAATAATTTCTTCTTATTATTAATTATTTATTAATATTATCATTATTATTAGTATTATTATTATTATAATTATTATTATTATTATAATTATTATGGTAATAATAACACACACTGTTACTTACTAACTAACAGTGATTATAATTATTATGTATTATTGTTGTAGTGGACTGTGGTTCTTATTTACACGTCGTATTTAATGACCACTATTACACTGCTTTGTTTGATACAACACCTTTTGTGCCAAGAACTGATGGTGTTTTATTTTCATCATCAGTCAAAGAAACTGCACGAATATGGCGCATCGTTCACAGATATAGTCTCAACAAAAAACATTTTCAAAAATTTTTTTAAATAGCCTAGTTATCAGCAGAGACAGATAATTTTTTCAATCATCAAATAATATGATTGGAAAAACAAAATAGTTTTAATACTTTTCATCTTTTAGCAACCATTAGATTATATTATTGTTTCAATCATAGAGGTACATACTTACCTTAATAGTTAGCACGGACAAAACCGTCTAAAAGTCAGTCTAACAAACTAAGAAGTTGTTTTCTCCTGCAAATTGGGTTTTTCCCAGAAATTTTTTTTCGTGTGAGGCTGTTCGTCAGACATTTGGCACCGAGAAAATTATTTCTGGGTTTTTCCAACTAAGAAAAAAAGTGAAGCTGCTCGTCAACCGTAGACGTTCTCTATTGATCGTGACTAGCTTTAGGTAAGTTCCCTGTGCTAATTCTACAGTTATCAAGAACATCATGATGATGATTATAATCATTACATTAGTAAGCAATACTAGAGGAGGGACTGATTCAACGATTCAATGGATGGATGAAAAATAGGTGTTTGATACCAACGTGACTGAATTATTATTTATTATGATCATCATGCCATAATAAATAATATTTATAAATCAAATGGTGGTGGTGGGTGATGATGATCGATGTGATGATGATCATGATAATTTAATTATTATTATTATTATAATAAATAATTATAATAATAATGTGACGGACGGCGCTGACAGTTACCCCCCCATGTACTTTCTATTTACATTTTATTACTTTCACTTACTATTTATCCCAGTTCTATGTTGACACTCTAGAGACAATTTATCTATGCACATTTATCCATCTTACCGTTTAACATGCAATCTTATATGTATGCCATGTGAGTGCAATCATGCAGCTACCTATGTACCTCCTACCCTGTTCTATTGGCACACACTAGCCAATGGCTTGTGCTAGGTGTGGCCACCTTTTGTTTACCACTTATCAGCTTAATCAGTTATGTAATCATGTACATAAATACGGATGTTTTGTATGAATAAATCAGAGTCAGCTTGCACACTCTCAGAAGTTTCTTTGTACATACAAATAACTTCACTGCGCACCATTACTCGAGTAGTAATATATAAGCAGATCAGTCTGAACCTCTGCTGGCCGAACTTAGCTTTGCCTAATTCGCCTTCAATGTTCGACCTCTGCTCAGCACTGAAACAAGTCAACCGAACCTCTGCTGGTCGAACTTAGCTTTGCCTAATTCACCTTCAATGTTCGACCTCTGCACTGCACTGAAACAAATCAACCGAACCTCTGCTGACCGAACCTAGTTTGACTAGTTCACCCTTCAGAGTTCGACCTTGATTCACACACTGATAACAGCTAACGCAATCGGCAGCTCACTAGTAACTGGGATGGTTAATCACCACTCCTCAGTCTACTAAGTCGACCTGTGGGAGGATTGTATTGCTAAGAGCATTAGACACAGTTGCCATCACAGTTCGGGAGGTTGTGCAGGTAGGCCGAGCTACCAACTCACACCCCCACAGTGAAATCCTGCACATTGGTGGCAGCAGTGGGATAGACAGACACCCACTGGAAGCAGCTCCCAGGAAAAGATGGTACAAAGAAGAAGAGTGCTGAGTATCGACCGGGATCCTTCCAGCCTGCAGATGATGGGGACGCTCACCGATATCCTAGACCGCATGACAATAGCCACAGCCAGAGATAAGTTCAGAGTACCACAGTACGATGGTACAGGGGATGTGGACTACTTCTTGCAACGGTTTCAGGAGGTGACCAGAGCAAACCATTGGCAGCCAGAAGAAGCGGTCATCCACCTACGCCAAGCCCTGACAGGCAAGGCCGAACGGTGCGGTCGAGGTGAGACCACTGAGGAAGTGGCACGGACACTGCGGGCGACCTTTGGCATGACTCGCTCAGAAGCTCAAGCGAAGTTGCTAAGCTATCGACGGAACCAAAGAGACAGCCTCAGAGACCATGCCCTCACGGTCGAGCACCTCATTACGGCAGCCCACAGCACTCTGCCGCGACAGAACAGGGATGAACTGGTGATGCAGACCTTCCACAGCACTCTAGGGCACACGTACCTGCAACGTCACTTGTTGGCAGTACGCCCTCAGAACCTGGAGGAAGCAATCCTGGCAGGAAATGAATTCCTGCAAGTGCCTCACCAACCATTAGGAGGACCTCACATTCGGACAGTGGAGGCCGACCTCCTGGAAGAAGAGAGAGAACCCCAGAGAGAGATGGCTCGACACCAAGAGGTACAGGACCCCTTGGCACAGCTACTTCGAACTGTAGAGGGACTGAGCAAGGAGATTGCCAGTCTAAAGGCAGAGACGAAGACAGAGCCTCCAAAGAGATGTTGGGGATGCCAACAGACAGGTCATACTCGAAAGGCGTGTAGAACCGTCCCGTGGCCTAACCGCCAGGGAAACGACTACCGCCCGCAGCAGTAGGGAGACCAACTGGCTGCACACGGGCAATGACAAACCAGAAGGGGAAGGCACAGGCGCCCTCCAGTGGACCCATAGCGACACGGCGAGCAACTCCTCCCATGGACCTCCTGACTAGTCCCCCTATCGCCCTACACAACCGTTTCGCCAGCCTGTCGGTACCCGACAGCTCAGTGGCGGAAGAAACGGACGGCGACGGGACTCTTGAGCAGCAGGAACCAAGGCCCAGAAGGAAGGACAAGCAGACCCAGACGCCCCCACTGGAAGAGGAAGAGTTCATTCCGAAACCTGTGACCCTCCAGAGCAACCAGATCGAGCGACCATATCGCTCGAGCTACTACCTACCCGGAAGGGTAGAAGGAGAGGCGGTAACACACCTCATCGACACGGGCTGTAACACTAACCTGTTAGCCAAGCGCGTCTTTGACCGGTTACCAAGCCACGTGCAACGCAACTTGCAGCACTACGATTCTCATGGAATCATGGCCGACGGTACTAGACTCCCGTTCTACGGCTTGCTCACGCTGAAGGGAAGGATACGTCATGTGAAGTTTGAGGAGACTTTTGTAGTAAGTCAGGTCAACGAGGACGTCATCCTAGGAATGCCCTTCTTGACAAGCCAAGGATGCCAGATGGGGTTTGACCGTCCAGTACTGGTGATACAAGGGAAGGAACTGGCCTGTACCGACCGCCACGGGAGAAATCTCGTGTCCAAGGTACAAGTCCGACAGGACACCCAGCTACCCCCGCAGGCGGAAGTAACTATTCCGTGTCACCTGAGTTCCAGGGATACATTCCCTCAGGGAGTGATCGAGAGCATACAGGGCGGAATACCCATCGCCACTAGCATCAACAAGCCAGACGCCCAGGGACGCGTGCTGGTGAGATGTCTCAACCCGACGCAGGACACCCTAAGACTACCCGCAGGAGAGGTCATTGGTACCTTTACGGGAGTGGAAGAGAGTGGCGTCCAGGGGTTGACCGACCAGAAAAGACAGCAGAGGAACGAGATGGGAGGAAGAGAGATGCCCCCCCATCTGCATGACCTCTTCCAGCAGGCCAAGAGAGGGTGCCAGAACCCATGGCAAGAGCAGCAAGTGAAGGAGCTGTTGATCAAGTACCAGACGGTATTCAGCAGCCACAATGGAGATTTGGGCAGGACGACCCTAGTGGAGCACTCGATTCCCACAGTAGAGGGGGCTCGACCCATCCGATGTCCACCACACCGCCTAGGACCAGAGAAAGAGGCAGAGGCGGAACGCCAGATCAAGGACCTCTTGGAGAAGGACCTGATTGAACCGGCCGACGGAGCTTGGAGCTCCCCCGTGGTGTTGGTGAGGAAGAAGGATGACACGTGGAGGTTCTGTGTGGACTACAGGAGGCTGAATGACATAACCAAACAGGACGCCTACCCAATCCCCAGAATCGACGAGTCGCTGGACGCCTTGGCCGGTAGTAAATACTTTACTACCCTGGACCTCACTAGTGGATACTGGCAGGTACCCCTAGACCAGGACGCTCGCGACAAGTCAGCCTTCACCACCAGAAGCGGCCTGTGGAAGTGGAAGGTGTTGCCATTCGGGCTGACCTCAGCCCCCGCCACCTTCCAGAGACTCATGGAGAGGGTTCTCAAAGGTCTTCACTGGAAGACGCTGCTCCTGTACTTGGATGATGTGATTATCATCGCGCCAGACTTCCAGACACACCTGCAAAGGCTAGGCGAAGTGCTAGGACGACTCCACCAGGCAAACCTGAAGGTGAAGCCATCCAAATGCGAACTGCTGCAGGAAGAGGTCAAGTACCTCGGACATGTAGTGAGTGCAAGAGGGGTGGCCACCGACCCAGGGAAAGTGTAGGCCGTCAGGAGGTGGGAAGCACCTAAGGACGTAAAGGGACTGCAGGCGTTCCTCGGAACGGCCGGGTATTATCGGCAATACCTCCCCGACTACGCCACCATTGCTAAACCACTCACGGTGATGACAGGGAAGGAGACGCCATGGAAGTGGGGGCAAGCAGAGCAGACTGCCTTCGAACAGCTCAAGGCCAGGCTCACACAGGCTCCAGTACTCGGGTACCCCGACCCCAACTTACCATACACCCTGGACACAGATGCCAGCGCGGTAGGAGTCGGTGCGGTACTCTCCCAGGTGCAGGAAGGCAAGGAACGCGTCATCGCGTACTTCAGCAAAACCCTGGCGCCCGCCGAGAGGAATTGCTGTGTCACCCGGAAGGAGTTGGTTGCTGTCATCAAGGCAGTAAAACATTTCCGTCCCTACCTTTATGGGCGGGAATTCAAGCTCCGGACGGACCACGCCTCGCTACGGTGGCTGTGCAGACGGAAGGAGCCATCGAACCAGATAGCTCGATGGCTGGAGATCTTGGCTGAGTTCCGATATAAGCTCGAGCACAGAGCAGGAACTCACCATGGTAATGCTGATGGACTCAGCCGACAAGGACCCTGTGCGGACTGCAGGCAGTGCGGCTCCATCGAGCAGAGAGATGGGGGACCTTCCCATGAAGAACTACAGCAAGAAGCTGAACAGAGACCTCAGGTGGAGGTGAGAGACAACCTCAACACATCGAACCCGGCACATTCCCCCCAGAGTTCGACTCAGGAGCAGTCGAAAGGACGGAATGCGGTAGGCCGGACTTACGCCGAGCCGAGACGGCCGGGAGACATGTTGAAGAGGGAGTCTGCAGCAAAAGAGGAGAAAGAGGAGCGGGTTAACCTCACTGTGACAAACCCGGTACATTCCGCCCAAACCTTAGCTCAAGAGCAAAGGGACGGGCAGGATGCGGTAGGCCGGATTTACGCCGAGCTGAGACGGCCGGGGAGCGTCACAGAGAGAGAGTTAGCTGAAGGGAGTGTCGAGCTGAGGACACTCTACGAACGGAGAGACGCAATGAAGATTCGTCCAGACGGGGTACTGACCATCACGCTCCACCATCCTTCCAGACCGAAGCACTGTGTAGTCTGTCCACCCAGCAGGAGGACGCAAGTCGTCTGGGAAACGCACAGGCTGATCCACGCTGGAGTACACCGAACCAGGCAGCGCATCCTACTCGATTGGTACTGGCCGGGCATTTCCCCCCTGGTCAGGAGACTGATAAAGGATTGCGAGGTGTGCCAGGTGGCCAAGAACGGAAGGAAAGCAGAAAACCCCCACAGGCAGCGGATGTATGCCGGTCGACCGTTCCAGAAGCTGGCAGTCGACCTAGTCGGTCCTCTACCTCTAACCAAGAGAAAGAACCGCTGGGCACTGGTCCTCACCGACCACTTTACCCGCTGGCAGGACGCCATAGCACTGCCCGATGCCACAGCACCCACGGTCGCCGTAGCCTTGGATGAGCGAGTCTTTGCTTACTGGGGTCTACCCGAGCAACTACACTCCGACCAGGGAGCGCAGTTCGAGTCAGTGTTACTCGAAGAGCTATGCAGTCTATGGGGAGTCAAGAAGACGCGGACCACCCCCTACCACCCGCAAGGGAACGGTATGGTGGAACGCCAGAACAGGACGTTGGGAGATGCGCTTCGTACGCTGATACTGACAAAAGGGCAAGACGAGTGGGACAGTCTACTGCCGCAGATCATGCGGGCATGTCGCAGCACCCCCCACTCAGCAACAGGAGAGACGCCCAACATGTTAGTAATGGGACGGGAGGTTCGCCTTCCATACCAACTGACGGGCACGCCTCCTTCCTTGGACCCTCGCAATGTCATGGAACATACAGCAGAAGTGCAGGAAAATCTCCAGAAGGCACATGAATACCTGAGACACCAGCAACAAGAGATTAGGAGTCAGGACGGCGAGGAACCCGCTGTGTTCCAGAAAGGGGAACTCGTCGTACTAGAGAACAAGAGAAGGGTGAAGGGCAGCAATCCGAAGCTACAGCCACGCTTCGTCGGACCTTACCAGGTGATGGAGGCCTTTCCAAATCATACATACAAGGTGGAAAGAAATGGGCAATGGTCCATACAGAATGGAATGCGGCTGCGCCATTATCGGACGTGCCAGGAACCGGTCGGCCGAGCACCCACTTGTCGGGAACCCGCTCTCCAACCCAATATGAAAGGGGCCAGAAGAGGAAGACCCCCCAAGGCACGCCCAGCACCCGCTGAGAACCTAGAGCTATTGCCACTGCCGCTGCCAGTGCCAGAGGCATTACCATTACCGTCACCCCCACCAGACAGGTCGCCGGTGGTCAGGGAACCTCCTAGTCCACCACCTATCCAGGAACCTGGAAACCTTCCCCTGAGAGAAGGGACACCTCACACTCAGGAGTTGTCACCCCCGCCTTCGCCGGCGGCTCGCCACAGTCCAACCAGAAGGTCAGAAGTAATAGAGCGCCTTGGAAATGAAAGAGACGACAGCAGAAACCAAGAAAGAAATGTCACCCCACCCCCAGAGGTCATCCAGAGGGCACCCAGCCCGCAGGGGCAACCAACACTCGATGAGGAAGAGTGGCCACCTCTGCAACCAAGCCGGCTGCCCACCTCACCCCTGGATCGACCCCGAAGAGAGAGACAGAAACCTATAAAATTGAGTGATTATCACTGCTATGCGGCCGGGGAGAACAATATCTACCCGACACCCCTTCCACAGGGACGGGAAAACAGGGAGATACACCCCAGCAGCCCTTAGCTCTCACTCCAAAGAAGGAAGTAGCCGAAAACCCTGTCGAAATCGGCTGGACATTAGTCGAAAGAAGAAGAAATAAAAGAAAGATAAAAGAAAGAGGGACGAGTTGTCATGAAGAGGGACGAGGGAGAAAAAGTGAGCAAGAGGAAGCAACTCCCCAACCCAGTAAACTCGCCGCCGAAGAAAATAAGAGACAAGGTAGCGTAACTCCCAGCTACTGCGAACGAACACCCACCAAAAACTCTAGTCAAGAAACCGCCACCCTACGTCACCATAACGGAACCACGTGGGGGGCGGCAATAGAGGACCACGTGATGGCTAACACCAATCAAAATAAAGATAGGTGCAGGAGCCGCCAACGATCAGTTCGCAACCAGCCACGGAGGAGTTCACTACCCAGCAACACCAGAAGCGTAGACCAACTGGACTCTCCACTACAGCAACAGATACAACAAGCGATGGCTCGAACAGTGCAGCACCTTAAAGAACAGATTGACATCACGTCAACTACAGGTGAGCAGCTACCGAATGTCACCATTCAGTCACTCACCAAGGCACTGGACAGTCATCTGCGAACTGTGACTATTCCTCGTAAGGAGGATATGATGATGAAAGTCAATCCGTCACCAACCATCAATGTAAGACGAATTGATGTTGCAGGAGAAGTCGACACACCAGTGCTGAAATCAACAACTGGTGCAGAGAGAGAAATATGGTTGAGTGGAGACACCATGAGAGAGATAAAGGAGATGGCTGAGCCAGTGGAAGGCAGCGACCAGTGGAGATGTCGACGCTGCAGTTACCAACAAGCCAGACGAAGAGTAATATACCACGTCCGCCAACACTTAACATTCTTTTACTGTAAGTGTGGCAAACGAAGTGCGTCACGAGACGTAATACTCAAACACATACGAGTACAAGGAGGTACCCTGGAGCACGGAGGCAAACACAAGCCTCTCTACGAAGTTGACGAGGCCAGGTACAATGAATTCTGCAAGGTGATGAAGTGGTCATCACCTCCACCCTTTGGTGTGCCAACACCGATCATCGAGCGAGATGCTGAGAAGAAGAAGGAAAAGGAGAAGGAGGAAAGAACTCCCATACAACGCCGACTGGGAAGATTGGCGGAGTCATCCCCACCACGTAAGCAGAGGAAGACAACTCCCCCTCCCAGGTCGGTAACACGACAAAGAGATAGTTCACCGCCACGTCACTACAACTGGCGAACCGACCGCGAGAGGTCAGCAGAAGAGGATAGGCAAAGGAGACGGAGGGAGCATCGCACCCGCATGGAAGCATTGGACCGACAGCTACACACGATAACGCATGAAGCCTGCCAGCTCCTATTGAAAGCAGAGGAGATTAAGAAGGAACTGACCCGACCCTACAGGGACTAGAGACGCTTTACCGACGCCGCCGACGTATCTTATTGGCCACCATCGCCAATGGGGGGGAGTGTGTGACGGACGGCGCTGACAGTTACCCCCCCATGTACTTTCTATTTACATTTTATTACTTTCACTTACTATTTATCCCAGTTCTATGTTGACACTCTAGAGACAATTTATCTATGCACATTTATCCATCTTACCGTTTAACATGCAATCTTATATGTATGCCATGTGAGTGCAATCATGCAGCTACCTATGTACCTCCTACCCTGTTCTATTGGCACACACTAGCCAATGGCTTGTGCTAGGTGTGGCCACCTTTTGTTTACCACTTATCAGCTTAATCAGTTATGTAATCATGTACATAAATACGGATGTTTTGTATGAATAAATCAGAGTCAGCTTGCACACTCTCAGAAGTTTCTTTGTACATACAAATAACTTCACTGCGCACCATTACTCGAGTAGTAATATATAAGCAGATCAGTCTGAACCTCTGCTGGCCGAACTTAGCTTTGCCTAATTCGCCTTCAATGTTCGACCTCTGCTCAGCACTGAAACAAGTCAACCGAACCTCTGCTGGTCGAACTTAGCTTTGCCTAATTCACCTTCAATGTTCGACCTCTGCACTGCACCGAAACAAATCAACCGAACCTCTGCTGACCGAACCTAGTTTGACTAGTTCACCCTTCAGAGTTCGACCTTGATTCACACACTGATAACAGCTAACGCAATCGGCAGCTCACTAGTAACTGGGATGGTTAATCACCACTCCTCAGTCTACTAAGTCGACCTGTGGGAGGATTGTATTGCTAAGAGCATTAGACACAGTTGCCATCACAGTTCGGGAGGTTGTGCAGGTAGGCCGAGCTACCAACTCACACCCCCACAGTGAAATCCTGCACAATAATACAAATAATTATAATTTATTATTATTATTTTTTCCTAACTTACTTACAGTAAGAGTTACGACAATACAATTTTTGACTGTCTGTAGTGTTATTGATAATTTAATTATTATTATTATTAATTGTTGTTGTTGATTAAATAATAAATTATTAATTATTAATTATAATTTTTATTATTTTTTTTGTGAAGAAAAAACAACATCATCATGTCATCATGATCTGTATGACATGATACATGACACAAGTGGGTGGCTCCAATATTCTTTTACAGGCCTGTCGGTGGGGGAAGATAAATAGCTAGGGAAACTGTAATAAATAATAATTAATATATAGTATATACACATGATTGAATGATGAATAGAATCATCACTATACATACACTCAAATACGTTCACCAGGCCAGTAGATTGAAGATTCCTGTGTGTGTGTGCGTGCGTGTGTGCGTGCGTGTGTGTGACATTGCACAGGGACCCATGTTGTAAGATTGGTAGCAAACTGGAATTGTATAAAAAATAATTCAAAATTATTTTTTTACAATAACATATATATAGTAATGCATCATACTGTAGTATTGTATATATTATGATTATTGTAAAAAAAAAAATTCCACTTCAATTCCAGTTTGTTACCAATCATTCGAACATGGCTCACTGTGTGACAATGATGATGATAATCTAACCACATTAATTGAAAGTTAATTTATAATGAAGAAAAAGTGTACCTCATTTCAACACTACTTAACATTACTTACTTTGACTTATTTTCTTACTTAATATTACTAAAAACAATAGCCAATAAATTTATTAATAATATAATAAAAATAGCAAACAATTTTATTTATTATGCGCCGCGCAAAATTGACAAGATGCAAGCATTTTTTTTTCTTTTGGTTGCTATTATCATAATTATCATTTTATTTATCTATTTCTAATTAATCTATATATAATAAAACCCTCAGAAATATGTTCATGTGTGTCTTTGTCTGATTCCAGAAGAGTCAACGCCTAAACCGCTGAACTGAAAGAAATAAAAAGTGCTGTAAAAACATTATAGTGGACCAAATGGACATATATAACAGGAGCTCAACTTTGCTATTTGTTCTCAAATTTAAATCGGATATATTTGCATGTTAGAAATTTCCAATAATGTAGGTGGAGACGAATCAGAACAGGTACATTTTGCTAATATGTATGCATGGTAAATTTCAGCTGAACAATTCTCTCATGGTTTATGTCTCACATTACTTCCTTCCAGTAGCACAGATTGCAACACTCTTTCATAGCATTGTTTTTGCAAGTTAGTTGTTTGTCTCAGTAGTGAACGCAGTTTAACAGCACACAGCGCACCTGTTCCAGCACACCCTTCGAATTGAGCAAGAGAGAGAGAGTAAGTGAGGAAAGAAGAGGGTAGAACGGGGTGAAACAGGGCAGGGGTAGAGCAAGTTAGAGTTGGAGGGTGAGAATTATAGCGAGAAAAAAATTGAGAGAGGGCAATAATAAAACGAGCTGGCATAATGATATTTTTGTCATCTAGTATATGCTGCTAGTATATATACAGTAAATATTATTCTACAATAATAAATATTAATGAAATTGTTGTTGTTATTTATTAATATTATTTATTATCATTATTTTACAATGTTGTTTTGTTGATTATTAATTAACTATTCTTAACAGTTATTATTTGTTTATTTCTATTATTTGTTACAGTGGCAGAATAACTAGCAGTTACTAAGTATAGTACTACTCCTTAAGTAATATTACATAGTAATTGTTATATTATAATTATTGATAGTTGTAGGCATTATTATTATAGGTAATTTATGACGATGATAATAAATATATTAATAGTACAATAATAAGTATATATATTATTATTAAATATATGATCAATAATGATATGTTATTTACTATGATATATATTATTGGTTATGAATATTTATTTATAATAATAGTTAGTTAATTTAGTAGTGACTAGGTATTTATACATTTTATCAATGATCTTTTGCAATCATAGGTTGATTTATTTCAACAATCAAGCTGTATTAGTTATTATTTCATTATACAACAATTATTATCATTTATGTCTACAACAACCATGAGGAATCATGTAGAATCATCACTAAATAAATAAATGTTTACTTACTTTCATGTGTTGATCACCAAGATAATTGTTATTAGAGGATTGGAACTAACAAAGATAGGAATAAAGATGAGCAGGAATGAATGTAGACATGATTGGAATGAATATAGGCACCTCCTGTTATAAACGCCGACAGACCTGGAATGAATGTTGACTATGGCCACTATGTTATAAATAAGAAAACAAATGTTGGCGATTATCTATGGTGGCTCAGAACGTTAGACGGTTTTGTTTTCAAAGCGTATGAACGGATTTGAAATAGTCCAGCCGTTTTACAAAGCGGCTTTTACATTGAAAATAATTGGGTAATTGTAGTAAAATAGCCCAAGAAACTATGTTTAAAAACGGGCTTGTTGGTTATAATAAATTAATTGTCGGCCTCAGCAGTTGCGGGATTAATGCTATAAAACTGTATTTCCTGTCCAACAATTGTCAAATCTGCAATCCATATAGTTGTCTTGCAAATAATTCAGACGGTCTAGAAATGATCCAGATGATTTAGAAAATTACAAACTGTAAGGACGATTTAAAAAGAGTATGAACTATCTACAAACCGTATGAATTATTTTGAAATAGTCCGAACTGTTTTAAAATAGTCTAAACTATTTCGAAATAGTTGGAAAAGTTTGCAAGGCACATGGGTTTCGAACCAAAAGCGATCGTCATCATTTTATTTATAGCCTCTCTACAACTTTATCAACATAAACGTAGATCGAAGGACATAGAGCGCATTACTTAGCTGTATGAAACTGTTGTTAAATATAATCTCTAAAATTAATTTTTACATTTATAATTAGGTTGTAATTATTATTGTGTAAAATAATTTGAAAAAAATAATATTTTACCAATAATAAAAAATTAATTATTTATTTAAAGAAAATTCAACTGTTCGGTGTTTAGGAAAAACATTATCAATCATAAATGGACTGTAGATCTATGATCAATAGAGCGAACCAGCAAATCGGCTCAGATTTTCAAAACTAACGAACGGTTTTACAAAGCGTTCAGAAGTTTTGCAAAAGTTCAGACTATTTCAAATTTGTTCAAACGGTTTGGAAAGCATTCAGACGTTTTAAAACGCAAAACACAAAACGTTCTGAGCCACCATAATTATCCCTTGAAGTGTCTACATTTGTTCCCAGCGATATATAAAATATCACTTCAATGTTTATTTCTGGAGTTGTCTGGTTTGGCAAAAGAAGGAAATTTTTATTCCTGCGACAAACATAATTATTTTTTATATCTCGCCGGGTACGAATGTAGAAACTTCCGGGAATGAATGTCGAACTTCTCTTCTCTATAGCATAGTCGACATTTTTTTCAGGCCTGATGACATTCATTTCAGAAGGTGACCACGTGCTTTGCACCTATGTCTACATTTGATCTGTCAATGTACATTCCAATTTCTGTTATCCTAAATGAACAGTAATAAGTAGCCTGAAGTTGTGACATTATTTGCTATAAATTATTGCTTTAGTTAGTGGTAGTAATAATATATTGTTATGAGACTGTTAGAAATAAAAACTGCAGGGAACCTTTTCTGTTTACTTATGCAGAGTTTCCCCAAAATTTTATAACAACTTGATGATATCGTTGATCATATTTGATGAACAGCAGTCGCAACTTGGATTATTTTTGAAAATTTAAATTTTTCTTTTTTATAATAACTTTGTGGAAAAAATGTGATAAATAGTTGGTGGCATTGTGTTTTTTGGTTTATTTTTCACTATTAAATTTTTAGTCGACATCAATATATAGAGGCTGTTGTTACTATTATTTTTTCTGCTAATATTAATTTGTTTTTTATGTTTATTTTTTATCGCTGTTATCAATTGTTTTTGTAATTGTCATTCTTGTAAGTGAAACTGTATTCTGCTGCTTATTGACTATTGCATTTATATGTATGTGGTAGCTCATAAGAGGGACTGAACACTTTTAAAAGGTCTGTACACTTTCTAAATCATCTTTCTACATATAAAATGAAAGAGAAGACGCAGTGACGCAGTGAACAATGCAATGAACATATCTAAAAATAGGCAGGAGTTTTTGATAAATGAACTATCAGTCTTGTGAGTTGTGGAATCTCCTGCAAAATAACTGCATTTCTCATCAAACAGCCAAAGATTTTTTTAGAGTATTGAGAATCATCTACAAACATTCGAATGATTCAAGCAGTTTAAATATGCATTTCCAAAATAAATTTAAACTGTTTACAAGTTATCTAAACTGATTTGCACAAGTGATTATTTTGTGATTATTTTAAAATTATATTATATTTTAAACAAAACAGAATTTTATGCGAGAAACTGGAGACCCGCAAAATGAGTGGATTTCAAAGCAAATGAACTATTTGACAAAGCCCTCAGTTACTTTGTGAGGGCTTTGTTCAAAGCGTGAAAGTGTTCAGACAAATTGGAAAGCCACAAAAATCCAAAACTTTCTGAGCCTTGATGACGACAATGAGTTGATGATAATAACGCGATTCGTATTCACACTTGATTATTATCAGTTGGTTATTTTGTTTTATTTGCGGTAAATATAATGAGTGCAGAATTCATAGATTTTAGTGCTTTTCTTGGTTTCTATAGATATTTGTTTTCTGGTACATGAAAATATGTTACTGTAGGAATGTTTATTGTTACTCTGTTGCAAAGATTGAGTGTTTTACTTTGCTCTGGAAGAACCATTTGCTGCTTTAGTGAGTATAGGTTAATGGTTAGCGTCTAAATAACAGTGGTAGTGCAAAGCAGTAGAAAAAAACTCCAAAGAAAATTGTGTCACATGAGGTTTATTTAAATTGCTTGTATTTTGTCATCAAACTACTCAATGTGGTTAAATCAGTATCTTTCGTATCTTAATAACAATAATGCTCTTTTAGGTTTGGAGAATGTAATAAAAACAACTGTTTTTAAAATCTTTTACCCATACTTACTGAAGTTCCAATAGAATTTCTTTATTGCGTCGTAAGTATTGCTATGTATTTTTCTTCACCATGAATAACACTAAGAACAAGTTCTGGTAGATTAGGGGCCTAGATGACTTGTGGGATTTTGTGGCTCTCCACTATTAAATACCCCCCACCATTTAGAAAAAACCTTGGTGCACTGAGATCTTTCCTCTTTTTTACATTAAAACCATAGACAAAATAAAATTTTGTCTATATGTACTCCAACAGAATTGTGTTCTAAATTATAAAATACAAAGCGAAATCAAATTTATCAACAGTTGGGATAGATGTCATGTTGGTAGGTGACTGTGATACCAGTATACTGGCAGCATCATCAAGTTTTAACCTCCAATTTTTAAATCTTGATTGTTTTTTTATTGGCAGATATTATAGAGGTACCTTTTTTCAGCCGGGAAACATTGTAGCGACATATTCATCCGAATAAACTTGATAAAACTAGAATACCATTATTCATAAATCTTGATTTCATACCTTGTCATTGTGAAAAGGAAGAGAACAACTACCATTGCACTAAGTTTTTTCTAGACAGTGGGGTTATTCCATAGCGGAGTGCCTTAAAATCCCACATGTTGGCTACACTCCTAAACTAAAGTTTCGGCATTATATAAAAAAAATATTTTACAGCAAACAACCAATGCCTATATATTAACGTGTAAAAGAAATGGAATCAAAAGAGAGTACAATAGCAGGGTAATTGTTTTGTTTTTTTATCAAAAATGATATTTTATATATTTGTTCTCACTCAACTCTTACCCCCTGCCCCCTCCGTCCTACCTCTTTGTTGACTTGTCCCACTCTCTTTCCTGACTTGTCTCACTCTCCCCCCGCCCCCACTCTCTCCCCACCCCACCCCCTTTCCTGTCCTTTGCCACCACCCTCTTCCCTTTTTGTCCCTTGCCCCCTGCTTCGTGTCAGTAGTAATATATGAGCAGATCTCCCTACCAAGTGTTTTTTTGTGGTTCTGGTCTTGGGGGTTATGCAATGGGTTACGGCGTTGGATGAATTCGCCGAGTTTATATTGTATTTCATTTGAGGGGTACTTGAGTGGTGTTTGAGTGGCATTTAAGCGGTATTTGAGTTTTGATTATTTTTTTACTTGATTTGAACTCATATGGCAGCTAGATTTTGAATGTATGGCATTTAAGTTTTGATACTTTTTCACATAATTTGAACTCATATGGTATCTTGAGAGAGAGAGGAGAGAGAAGACAGAGAGGAGAGAGGAGAGAGAAAGGAGAGAGGAGTTTTATCTACATTGAATAACTATATTGATCAAAAATGAAACATTTTATGATTATATACATTGATTACATAATAAATAGGGAAAATCTTCCTATATAATATAGCTAGAGTCAGTAAATACTAAGTAATACAAAACAATACAACTTGTAATGACAATCAATGTATACATACATATGGTATCTTGAGATAAAAAAAGAGAGAGAGGAGAGAGGGAGAGAGAGGAGAGAGGAAGAAAGAGAGGAGAGAGGAGAGAAGAGATATATCTACATTGAATAAATATATTGATCAAAATGAATCATTATATGATTATATACATTTATTACATAATAAGTATGGAAAATCTTCCTATATAATATACCTTTACAATAATGTTTTTGATGTACTGATGTTTGGTAAAAAAACTACATTAGTTAAGTTTTAAATTCATATGAAAAAAATTTGTGTCAATTTAGTATCTACTCCCAGGACTGATACTCCCCTAAAATAACCCATAAGGCTCAGCCTAAAAACAAGTTTTAGGGGGTGTTTTTGTGCAAGATACAATAAAAATAACTGTGTTTGTATATATCTAGAGAGAGTGTTTAGAGGAGAGAGAGAGAGGAGACTTGAGCATAAATATTCCTGGTAAATTATTTATTTACAATATTATTTGTAATTATTAGTGAAAGAAATTATGAGCAAGGTACAATAAAAATAACTGTGTTTGTATATATCTAGAGAGAGTGTTTAGAGGAGAGAGAGAGAGAGAGAGAGAGAGAGAGAGAGAGAGAGAGAGAGAGAGAGAGAGAGAGAGAGAGAGAGAGAGAGAGAGAGAGAGAGAGAGAGAGAGAGAGAGAGGAGACTTGAGCATAAATATTCCTGGTAAATTATTTATTTACAATATTATTTGTAATTATTAGTGAAAGAAATTATGAAATACTGGCGAGTAATTAAGTAATTCAGTAAGGAAATTGGTTGGAAACGTAGTAATATTATTTAAATACAACATTGCTTTGCAACAATGATTAATAAAAACAATTATGGATGTTGGTGAGTAATTAAGTAATCTAGTAAGGAAAACTGATTGAAAATCACGGTAATATTTGGTAAAAGATACTTGCAACATGTTTTATCAGCGAAAAAATCAAACAATTTTCAAATGTTTACGAGTACTAAGCGATTTAGTAGGAAAAACCAACTGAAACACGCATTTCAAATATTTACGCGTAACTAGGTTATTCAGTAGGAAAAACCAACTGAAACGCGCAATATCCGTTTTTGAAATATTTACGATAAACACAATTGGGATATTACTGTTATCAAAGAAATCAAGCGAGTATCAAATGTTTACGAGTAACTAAGTATTTAGTTGAAAAAAATCGATTGAGATCGTGTGACATCCGTTACAAAATATTTTACGTCAAGTTACCAACGAGAAAATAAATATTTCTTAGAATATCCGCTATAGCGAGTTACGATAATTTTTACGCACCTTGAAGGTTTTCAGTCCATTTTCAGTCAGATCAAAATTTATGCGAGACGTTTTAGGTATTATTTCAGTCGACGTAATGTTACCAGTTCATTTTTAAAAAGTAATTAATTATAATATCACGCAAGTGCCCCGCAAGTGTCATTTTACTAATAAACTCATTCCAGAAAAGACATTAATCATCATCTCGCTTAATCCTATATGTTTTGATCTTTTTAATATCAAGTGTGTCGCTCGAGAAAAGTCATTAGTTACACCTAAGCACTATTCATTATCATGCTCTATTTAAAACAAAAACAACAAACATCCATAGATGATGGAATTATAGGTCGAATTCAACCTAAAAAGGAAGAGAACTTGATTGCATCTATCTCCTGTTTTTTATTGTTTCATTACATATTAGTTAATATAGATACAGCCTTCCACCAAAACGGATTTGTGGTTTTACTTTTAATCCTAGGTATCTCCGCTATCATCTAAAAAAACATGAGCAAAGCATGACTTTATCCACTTGTTTTATTAGTTAGACTGTTACTTTTTTTAAAATATCTCATTGTTTTTTGTGTGAAATACAAATAATATTTCAACATACATAGCATATTTTCTATTTTTAGGAAGCTGTTTTGTCTAATAAATCAAGAGTTATATGTTACATACGCATATTTAAATGCTATCAGATATCTTTGAAGTGTTTATTACATTCCTAACTCATACTTAATGTTGTAAACTATAATTGGAGCTCTCACATTTTAATTTACTGTCTGTTGATATAAAGATGGAGCTACACTACATCATTGTTTTGCTGATGATGTATCTATATGATTGTTTGTGGTAGTGTGTGTTATAGTAGAGTATATCAATAAACTGCAATTGAACTAGTTATTAAATGCTATCAGTACCTGTAAAGTATTTTATTACATTCCGAACTCACGCTTAATGGTGTAAACTATAATTGAAGCTCTCACATATTAATTTACTGTCTGATGATATAAAGATGGAACTACATCGCATCATTGTTTTGCTGTTGATGTGTCTATATGAAAATTGTTGCTATAAAAATATGTTTGAAGGATGTGAGTTGTCATTCAAATGAAATGTAAGTTTCATCCTAGCTAGTTATATTTAAAAGAGGTTGTAAAATTTGTTTATCCAACGCTCTACATTCAAAAATTTTAGCTAGATGGAAAGACAGTTTACAGGAGTGTTTGTGGTGGTTAAGCTTATTAAACTATTTAATCTCTATCTTCCTATTTTTTTAACCAACTTCCTAATCATCTTCCACTTTTTTAAAAAACAATATCATTTATCATAGTAATAATCAGAAAATCAGTCTACAAATTAATCTTGATAAATGACTTCAATGTTTTGTATATAAGAGAAACTATTTTTTTAAACAGTATCAGTTTTCATTTATACTACATCATCTGCAACATCTACACATCTGCAAAACAACAATGGCTAGCAATATCCCTACAGCAAATGAGTAAGTTATTTATACTATCTTTTACAATTTTGTTGCAGTTACATTTATAAATTTATACAAATGTATATATATATATATATATATTACTTGTAGGACTACATCCTCAAATGATGCATTAGAGATAAATATAGACGAAATAGATTTCAGTACCATGTAAGTATATTATTGAAACTTTATTATTCAACTGTATTATATAGAGTTTTTAATTAATCACAATCTTGTTTTATTGCTTTATTAAGCTCTACCGATGATGAAACAATGAGATGGTTGGACGAATGTTTTAAGGAAACGGAGAAGCCAAAAAATAAGCCTACCGCGCACATTGCTATGAGTAAGTATTTTTCTGTATTATGAAAAATGTAAATTTTTCTGTAGGTAAAATAATAACGACTCTACATTTACTACGTTATTTTTGTAGAGAAAACATCTACACGATTCATTGCAAGCGCATGTTATGTAGGAAAAGATGAAACATTTCTCTCCTATGATCGTCACACATTTGAATGTAAGTATGATAAAAATATTATTTACTACATACTCATTCAATTTTAATAAATTTTTTCAAAAACTAACATAATTACATTCATATTTTCTATTTTAGTTCAAGCAGAGAACCTGCAGCTAGAGCAGTACAGAAGGAGCAGTGTTATAGATGGAGAGATAAAAGATGATAAGGAGTGCTTCAAGTGTAAGTGATACGCGTTATCTTTATATACATATACCATACTCAAGACAGTTATCTATATATATATATATAATGAGAATTTGTTTATTTTGCTTGTAGATATCGATAACAAAAACACAAGATATTTTCTTTCAGTGCTTTCGTTGCTGTTGATATCGTATTGCACAAAGACTCTGAGCGAAGCACTGAAAGAAAAAAAAGACAGTATTCCGTGTATATTTTGTGGTAAGAAGTTTAAATTAGGGAAGATGCATGAGCCCGGTCGAGTTCTTTCAAGACATTTTTTTGCTCACTTGTTTATTTTTTATTGTTTATGCGGAAAATCACATACAACTTTGAGAGAACTCCAGCAACATACTTGTATTTTGAAAACTAAAATGTTTTTTGTTGTTGATATTGCTAGTTATGATAATTTTGTTTTATTTATTAATAAAAAATATTCTGAGTTAGTTATGAACATTACTTTTCCCAAAAATTTTATGTTAGTATATCTCTATCCAATAGAAGGTTATTTTTCTGGAAACATCGATTTAGATTTTGAGGGATTAGGGTGTAAATGGTTGGCAATAGCTAAAAAACCGGTTGCTGGAGATCAAAAGCTTTTACTTAAAACCCAACGTAAAAAAATGAGAGCGCTTATATCTTCAGATTCTGATTTTTCAGAAACTGAAGAAAGTAATAATGACTTAATTTCTGTTGCTAGTTCACAGTGCAGTCCAAAAACCAGTGTTTTAGAATCTAATACAACAGTTAACCCACAAACTCAAGTAGATTTAAAACAAAGCCAAAAGATTGATATAACTTCACTGAAATTAATTTTGAATATAAAAGATGGACTGAAAAAAAAGGGTTTTAATGATTGTGTTAAATTGAAATTAGCGTCTATTAGACAGAAAATGCAAAAAAATTCAGATTTTTCTCAAGAAGAAATTCTTGTATTAACTGCACTCTTAGGTGAGTTTTAAAATTTTTATTTCACTATATTTTTTATTATTATCATGGCTCTGGAATAGGTCTTATGCAACTACCCTATTTTATAATTTCTTACCACAAAATATATAGTGAATAGGATGTTTTTTTATAAATACTCTCTATATATATATATTATATATACAGACAATAGTCTGTGTTTTTTATGAATACTTTATTCATATGTATACACTTCATGTAGAATTGTTCTGTCATTAGTTTACCTAATGTATTATTTTTGTTTGTTTTGTGGTTGAAAACTCCATACGCTTCATTCTTACTGTATTACTTTGCATAATATTACAAAATAAATATTACATCAACTACCTTCAAACTGCATCCAAGTGATGAAACAGTAAATTTCACATCTGTATTACTGAATCTATAGCATTGTTATGAAAAAGACTGTAATTACTTAATTATTATGTCATATCGTGACAAACTATCAACACCCAATTCACAAAACTGTAAAACCTAAAGTATAATGCTTGTGGTTGTAAAAAGTCTTCTACTGTTTTGGTTTCTCAAACAAATTATAAAACATTTTCACAATTTTTGTGCAAAAGCGGAGTTGTCTTACCATTTTGACACAATGTGCCGACAACTTTTACATATTTTTTCAAAAACGAAGTTTAGAAATTATAAATGGGAGTTGTCTTAACATTTTTGAAAAATGAGACGATAACTTGAAATATTTATTTTTGTGTCGGAACATTGAAATTTTGTAACATTTTAGAGTTGTAACCCCGAAAGTTTTACAAATTGGCTAAATTACCAATGTTAAATATGGATAAAATACTTTATTACACTAAATATATACAAATTATTGCACAATACAAATAACATGTAATTTAATGTTTATGAGTTGTTGCTGATAGATTTTGGCGAGTCGTCGGTCATTCACTTGTACACGTATTCTATCTAAAAGCATACATAGATGTCGTTATAACAACTACATTATACTATGGTGAAAAATACGGCTATTAGTAGTTACTTATTACTAGTGAAGATTAACATACCTTAATTAAATTTCCGATATTGAAATCCTGCTAGCTTCGCTTGAAATGTGTTTGTCATCTTCATTGCTTTTCTCACTATCATTGTCGACAACTTCATCTTTTTCCTCAAATTTTTTGTTCTCAGAGTCATCATCAGTCATATTATCATCTTCTTCATCAGTATAAGCATCATTGTCATCATCATCATCATCATCATCATCATCATCATCATCAGCAGCATCATCAGCGGCAACATCATCATCATAACTTTTCATCAGCTCAGCATCGTCAAATAGAGAAAGTCTGAAAGCTCTTCCTTTTTTTTCACTTGAAGTAGATAGAAGCATCAAAGCTTCTTCAACACTCAGAATCGTGAGAATGTGTTTCTTTGTGCCGCTTTCAGTTGTCATCGTACTTTTATAGTGGATCATACCGCATTCATGATTTTTGATCTTCAAAACGTTCTCAGGAGGGACAACAATCTTCCCAGTCATCAAAGATCCGTCATTCATCATGTATCTGTAAGTGACAGTGTGAGTGATACGTAAAGGCGATGTATCTTGTTTTCGTTTTCGCTGCTTCGACTTCAAATTTTTCCAAACTGAAAGTCTAGTGAATGTCAGAAGAGTGTTGACAGGAATATTATCGAAAGTGATGATATCAAAGTATGCTTGCAACTGTTTCAATGATTTTTTTCTCAAGATTTTGGCTATAACTCGTTGTTTTAGCCCTTGATGATGATGATTATCTCCTACAATACGTAGATCGGGTTGATTTTCTTCTAGCTTTCCCATGTACACTACGATTTGTGAAGAGCCGGGATCAAGTTCCTGTAGCTCCATCGTAAGTTCTTTGTCAATCAGTGATTTGACTCGAATTCGATGATTGTTTTTTAAAACATATTCATAGTCCAATATACCATAATCTTCAACGTAATTAACATCGAAAACCTCCAATATCGTAGGAATTGGTAAATCCAACAAACTCACAAAATTTCCGATTTCCAACATTCCTTTCTGCATAGCTCCTGTCATTATTCCAGCCATCTCGAGCAATTCAAACTCTCTAAGTTTGTTTGCGGTATTATTCTTGCAGTTGCTGAATAAAAAGGAAATTGAAGCTTGAGATAATGTCACTATCGGTTTTTTGATATCCTCCGTTCGTTTGCCTTCACTGTTCTCATGCAGATATGTGTAGTCCGGTGTGGGACTCAAAGGAGAGTCAGCTGAAACTACATGATGATTCATTGCTATATCAGCATGAGCATTGGTGTTTGAGCGAGAAGATGTATCATTAAAGGTGTTAGGATTGGATCTTCTATCATCAATGTGAATGCCGTTGGTGGTGGAAATGATGGTTGTAGTGGAAATAGCGTTAGTGTTGTTGGTAGCTGTGATTGGTTCAATATGGAGCTTAGGAAGTGCTTTGGAGTGTGATGTCATCATACCTGCAAAAAGTAAAAGAACTTAGTTTAATGATGTAAATATACTGAAACTATTGTTTTATTAAAAGATTGTTTTTAAAAACTAAGATTCAAAAACCTAGATGTTTCAATTAATTAAAAACAAATAATTATTTTAGTGCTTCTTACCTTGTTGCTCTCCTAATAGCTGTAGTAGATGTTGCTCCTCTGTTAGTCGCTGTAGAACTGGATGCTTTCTGTGTGAAAACTATGGTTCTTATATAGCTAAAGTTGTACTGATTAAACCCTATGAACACCATCTCGTGTCAATCTCTATGAATCAACATTTGTTCACGCGAAGGAAGGTCAATGCTTTCGCGGGAATAAATAAATAATTTTCACGCGAATACAAACCAATGCTTTCGCGGGAATAAATAAGTTATTTTCACGCGAATGGAAACCAATGCTTTCGCGGGAATAAATAATTTATTTTCACGCGAATAGAAACCAATTCTTTCGCGGGAATAAATACTTTATTTTCACACGAATGCAAACTGTTGCCTTCGCGGGAATAAATGATTTAATTTCCCGCGAATGGAAACCGTTGCTTTCGCGGGAATAAATATTTTATTTTCACGCGAATAGAAACCAATGTTTTCGCGGGAATAAATGATTTTATTTCCCGCGGATGAAAGTCAATGTTGTCGCGGGAATAAATACTTTGTTTTCACGCGAATGGAAACCGTTGCTTTCGCGGGAATAAATACTTTATTTTCACGCGAATACAAACCGTTGCTTTCGCGGGAATAAATAATTTATTTTCACGCGAATAGAAACCAATGCTTTCGCGGGAATAAATATTTTATTTTCACGCGAAGGCAACGTTGCTTTCGCGGGAATAAATATTTTATTTTCACGCGAAAGCAACGGTTTCCATTCGCGTGAAAATAAAGTATTTATTCCCGCGACAACATTGACTTTCATCCGCGGGAAATAAGATCATTTATTCCCGCGAAAGCATTGGTTTCTATTCGCGTGAAAATAAATTATTTATTCCCGCGAAAGCAACGGTTTCCATTCGCGGGAAATTAAATCATTTATTCCCGCGAAAGCATTGGTTTCTATTCGCGTGAAAATAAATTATTTATTCCCGCGAAAGAATTGGTTTCTATTCGCGTGAAAATAAATTCTTTATTCCCGCGAAAGCATTGGTTTCTATTCGTGTGAAAATAAATTATTTATTCCCGCGAAAGCAACGGTTTCCATTCGCGTGAAAATAGTTTATTTATTCCCGCGAAAGCATTGGTTTGTATTCGCGTGAAAATAATTCATTTATTCCCGCGAAAGCATTGACTTTCCTTCGCGTGAACAAATGTTGATTCATAGAGATTGACACGAGATGGTGTTCATAGGGTTTAATCAGTACAACTTTAGCTATATAAGAGTCATAGTTTTCACACAGAAAGCATCCAGTTCTACAACAGCTATCAGAGAAGCAACATCTACTACAGCTATTAGAAGAGCATCAAGGTAAAAACTTAATAAATTACAGTTTTTACTCATATATTATTTATTATACTAAAACAACTGAACAAAATTAATCATCTGTTTTTTTTGTTTTTTTTCAGATTCAATGACAAAAAATGGAAATAGTTAACAACACAGAATCAGAAACTCAGCCTAAATCTTTGACTCAAGAGGACTTGATACTTCTACAAAACATATGCAATAAGAAAATTGAAGAGAGAGTGCGAATTATCTCAAACAATTGTAAATTCATACAGAAAGACTTGATAGAGCAGCTAAATAGTTTTCGAACTGAATCTTTTCTAACATTAAAGCTCTTAGGGAATGATGTTACGTCAGATATTCAGAGATTACATTATGTATTACAACAACGACAATATCAACTACAACAGGTAAACACACCAATTTCTATCGAGTGTGCTCGTAAAGAACTTGCTCTAAAAAGAAGAAACATGCAGCGACAGTCCGCTCAAAGACAAGCTAGAAGGGTAAGGACTCAACAACGTAAGACACGAAAAGCTACAAAAACATCCGATTAACAGTCAATTTTTGATGATAAGGTAATAATTAATAAAAAAATACTATTTAGTAACAGTTTGTAGTTGTTTTAAATTTCTGTTTAACCATTCTATACTAATACATAACTTTTTATTTTAGTTCATTATGGAATCAAAAGTACATAGAACAGAAGTATTCCTTCCTAAGTTTGTATTATTTAATATTTACTGACTCTAGCTATATTGTATGAGATTTTCCCTACTTATTACACAATAAATGTATATATTCACATATTGTTTCATTTTTAATCACTGTATTTATTCAATGTAGATATATCTCCTCTCTCCTCTCTCCTCTTTTTATCTCTCCTCTCTCTCAACATACTCTCTCCTCTACCAAATACTCCTCTCTCCTCTCTTGCAGTTATTTCCCAAATACTGTAGATTTTAACCATCTAGAGGTCTAATTTGGTAATTTTCCAACATATTTTATAGCATTTAATATACTTATTATGTAATAAATGTATATTATTCAATGATGTAAATGTAAATATATCCATAAATATGTACATAATTATCCATATATACATAAATGTATAAAAAACTAAAAAAAATCTCTCCTCTCTCTTCTCTCCTCTCTCATCTCTCCTCTCCCCTCTCTCCAGAAGATTTTCCCTACTTATTATGTAATCAGGTATATAATCATATAATTTTCATTTTTGATCAATATATTTGTTCAATGTAGATATATCTCCTCTCTCTATGTAGATATGAATATAACCATAAATATGTACATAACTAACCATATATACATGAATGTATAGAAAACTAAAAAATCTCTCTCCTCTCTCATCTCCCATCTCTCCTCTCTCCTCTCTCCTCTCCCCTCTCTCTCAAGATACCATATGAGTTCGAGTTATGTAAAAAGTTATCAAAACTTGAATGCCATACATTCAAAATCTAGATGCCATATGAGTTCAAATCAAGTAAAAAAATAATCAAAACTCAAATGCCACTTAAATGCCATTCAAATGCCACTCAAGTACCCCTCAAGTAAAATACAATATAAACTCGGCGAATTCATCCAACGTCGTAACCCATTGTCTCAACCCCAAGGTCTAATCCACAAAAAAACACTTGGTAGGGAGATCTGCTCATATATTACTACTGACGCAGCTAACTGCACAACGTCGTTGATCAAACTGCAGTTCACTCAACAACGTCGTGTCATGACATAACGTCGTAATAGGCCCCTGCTGTGGGAAAACATGCCATATCTACTTGTATTTCAACAGTTTAGATTGGAATTTCTTCCAGCAAAAAAGTTCAAATTTTCTCAAAATCATTAAAAATTGCCTCTCCTTGAAAAACTTGCAAACTTACTATTGAGAACTTTTGATGCCTGTGTACATCTACCATAGTTGCACACCCTCATATAAAAATCATGCAGTTTTGATGAAATGTGACAGAGCTATTTAGCATTTATTGAACAAAAACGGCTGTTGAAGAGGCTTGCGGAAAGTGGAATAGCTGTGACATGGTGACTTTCGCAACTTGAAAAAAAATATTTCGTTAATCTCGAGATGTGCACCTACGTAACCAACTAATATTTAGAGAGTTCTGATCAGCGAATCTGTAGTTATAGAAGAAGAAACTTCGCGAAAGAAAAATAATAATAATAATAACTAGACTAAAATGTTTTCTCTGTAGAGAAAATAAAAGCCATACAGATGCACGGTTCTACGAAAAAAAAATTGTTCAAATTCGACTTACAGTTCAAAAGTTACGGAGAAAAATGCATATTTTAAGGAGTTATCCTCTCGGTATCTGATTTAAAACGCAGCTATTAATGAAATTACATGATTCAAAGAAACTTGGCAGCTTTCCAAATAAGCAGCTCATGGCTTGAGTACTTATGATTGCATCAAGTTGTCTTTATACGACTAACTTCCCTTGTCAAGACGGAAACTGGTTTATTTTAGGAGTTACCCTCTCAACAAATCTTTCAAAGATTTTAGGCAATTACTGTAGTGACAGAATATAACATTTAGAGCAGACAAGCTGTGCATATTGACGATAAATGCACATATAACTTAAAAGTTGTCCTCTCTGTATAATGTTTAACATCCAAAAACATAAGCAACCCAGTTCTGCTCATATATTACTACTGTTCATTTTTTTTCGGAATGTTAGTCAATGTGACTGAATCAATGTGTCTTCCAAGATCGGTTATGAACAACGTAAGAACCAATAAAAAGTGGTATTGCTTTGCGTTTTCATTGAAGAGCGTGTAGTGGTGTGAAACCATTGTATGCGGCATTATTGGCTGTAAAACATCACACATGGCTTTGATTAAAAAAAGTTTTAGTGACTTGCGACAAACGATTCAAAAGTTAAAGAGCAATACAAGTTTTTCGTTCGGAGTTGTCTTCTCCGAGGTGGCAGGCAACTCTCTAAATGGTCTGTCAAAGTACACATGCATTTGGCAACATTCCAAGTAGGTTACTCAATGCTAATGCCTCTATTCGTTTGAGCAGACTATGACGTTGTGTCATTACGCAGCTCAGTTCACAACGTTGTTGATCAATCTGCTGCTTGCTTAAAGACGTCGTGTCATGACTTAAAGTCCTAATAGGCCTCTCCTGTGAGAAAACCTGCCATATCTACTTGTATTCCAACAGTTTATATTGGAGTTTCTTCCAGCATACTATGACGTTGTGTCATGACGCGACGTTGTTGATCAAACTGCAGTTCACTCAACAACGTCGTGTCATGACATAACGTCGTAATAGGCCCCTGCTGTGGGAAAACATGCCATATCTACTTGTATTTCCACAGTTTAGATTGGAATTTCTTCCAGCAAAAAAGTTCAAATTTTCTCAAAATCATTAAAAATTGCCTCTCCTTGAAAAACTTGTGAACTTACTATTGAAAACTTTTGATGCCTGTGTACATCTACCATAGCTGCACACCCTCACATAAAAATCATGCAGTTTTGATGAAAAGTGACAGAGCTATTTAGCATTTACTGAACAAAAATGGCTGTTGAAAAGGCTTGCGGAAAGTGGAATAGCTGTGACACCGTGACTTTCTTAACTCGACAAAAATACTTTCATAAAATTTCAGATGTGTCCCTACGTAACCAACTATTTTTTAGAGAGTTCCGATCAGCGAATCTGTAGTTATAGAAGAAGAAAGTTCGCGAAAGAAAAATAATAATAATAATAATAATAATAATAATAACTAGACTAAAATGTTTTCTCTGTAGAGAAAATAAAAGCCATACAGATGCACGGTTCAACGAAAAAAAAATTATTCAAATTCGACTTACGGTTCAAAAGTTATGGAGCAAAATTCATTTTTTTGAGGAGTTATCCTCTCGGAATCCATCTGAAAAGGCAACTATTAGTAACTTTACATGGTACAAAGAAAGTTGGCAGCTTTCCAAGTAAGCAGCTCATGGTTTGAATGATTATGAACGCATCCAGTTGTTTTTACACGACTAACTTCCCTTGTCAAGACGGAAACTGGTTTATTTTAGGAGTTACCCTCTCAACAAAACTTTCAAAGTTTTTACGCAGTTACTATAGTGACAGAACATAACAACTAGATGAGACCAGCTGCGCAATTTGATGATATATGTTAATATAACTTAGGAGTTGTCCTCTCTGTATAATGTTTAACATCAATACACACAAACAACACAGTTCTGCTCATATATTACTACTGTTCATTTTTTTTTTCGGCATGTTAGTCGATGTGACTGAATCAAAGTGTGTTCCAAGATCGGTTATGATTGACGTAAGAACCAATAAAAACTGGTATTTCTTTGAGTTTTAATGGAACAGCGTGTTGTGGTGTGAAACCATTGTATGCGGCATTATTGGCTGTAAAACATGCACATATGGCTTTGATTAAAAAAAGTTTTAGTGACTTGCGACAAACGGTCCAAAAGTTAAAGAGCAATATAAGGGTTCTGTTTGGAGTTGTCTTCTCCGAGATGGCAGGCAACTCTCTAAATGGTCTGTCAAAGTATGCATGCACTTGGCAACATTCCAAGTAGGTTACTCAATGCTAATGCCTCTATTCGTTTGAGCAGACTATGACGTTGTGTCATTACACAGCTCACTTCGCAACGTCGTTGATCAAACTGCTGCTTGTTTAAAGACGTCGTGTCATGACTTAAAGTCCTAATAGGCCTCTCCTGTGAGAAAACCTGCCATATCTACTTGTATTCCAACAGTTTATATTGGAAACTCTTACAGCAGACTATGACGTTGTGTCATGACGCGACGTTGTTGATCAAACTGCAGTTCACTCAACAACGTCGTGTCATGACATAACGTCCTAATAGGCCCCTCCTGTGGGAAAACATGCCATATCTACTTGTATTTCAACAGTTTAGATTGGAATTTCTTCCAGCAAAAAAGTTCAAATTTTCTGAAAATCATTAAAAATTGCCTCTCCTTGAAAAATTTGTAAACTCACTATTAAAAACTGTTGATGCCTGTGTACATATACCATAGCTGCACACCCCCATATAAAAATCATGCAGTTTTGATGAAAAGTGACAGTGCTATTTAGCATTTATTGAACAAAAATAGCTGTTGAAGAGGCTTGCGGAAAGTGGAATAGCTGTGACACCATGACTTTCTTAACTCGAGAAAAATACTTTCATAAAATTTCAGATGTGGCCCTACGTAACCAACTATTTTTTAGAGAGTTCCGATCAGCGAATCTGTAGTTATAGAAGAAGAAAGTTCGCGAAAGAAAAATAATAATAATAATAATAACTAGACTAAAATGTTTTCTCTGTAGAGAAAATAAAAGCCATACAGATGCACGGTTCGATGAAAAAAAAATTGTTCAAATTCGACTTACGGTTCAAAAGTTATGGATCAAAATGCATTTTTTGAGGAGTTATCCTCTCGGAATCCATCTGAAAAGGCAACTATTAGTAACTTTACATGGTACAAAGAAAGTTGGCAGCTTTCCAAGTAAGCAGCTCATGGCTTGAATGATTATGAACGCATCAAGTTGTTTTTGTACGCCCAAATTGCCTGACCAAGACGGAAATTGATTTATTTTAGGAGTTACCCTCTCAACAAAATTTTCAAAGTTTTTACGCAGTTACTATAGTGACAGAACATAACAACTAGATGAGACCAGCTGCGCAATTTGATGATATATGTTAATATAACTTAGGAGTTGTCCTCTCTGTATAATGTTTAACATCAATACACACAAACAACACAGTTCTGCTCATATATTACTACTGTTCATTTTTTTTCGGCATGTTAGTCGATGTGACTGAATCAATGTGTGTTCCAAGATCGGTTATGATTGACGTAAGAACCAATAAAAACTGGTAATTCTTTGAGTTTTAATGGAACAGCGTGTTGTGGTGTGAAACCATTGTATGCGGCATTATTGGCTGTAAAACATGCACATATGGCTTTGATTAAAAAAAGTTTTAGTGACTTGCGACAAGCGGTCCAAAAGTTAAAGAGCAATATAAGGGTTCTGTTTGGAGTTGTCTTCTCCGAGCTGGCAGGCAACTCTCTAAATGGTATGTCAAAGTATGCATGCACTTGGCAACATTCCAAGTAGGTTACTCAATGCTAATGCCTCTATTTGTTTGAGCAGACTATGACGTTGTGTCATTACACAGCTCACTTCGCAACGTCGTTGATCAAACTGCTGCTTGCTTAAAGACGTCGTGTCATGACTTAAAGTCTTAATAGGCCTCTCCTGTGAGAAAACCTGCCATATCTACTTGTATTTCAACAGTTTATATTGGAATTTCTTCCAGCAGACTATGACGTTGTGTCATGACGCGACGTTGTTGATCAAACTGCAGTTCACTCAACAACGTCGTGTCATGACATAACGTCCTAATAGGCCCCTCCTGTGAGAAAACACGCCATATCTACTTGTAATTTCAACAGTTTAAATTGGAATTTCTTCCAGCAAAAAAGTTCAAATTTTCTGAAAATCATTAAAAATTGCCTCTCCTTGAAAAACTTGTAAACTTACTATTGCAAACTGTTGATGCCTGTGTACATATGCCATAGCTGCACACCCCCATTTAAAAATCATGCAGTTTTGATGAAAAGTGACAGAGTTATTTAGCATTTATTGAACAAAAATAGCTGTTGAAGAGGCTTGCGGAAAGTGGAATAGCTGTGACACCGTGACTTTCTTAACTCAAGAAAAATACTTTCATAAAATTTCAGATGTGTCCCTACGTAACCAACTATTTTTTAGAGAGTTCCGATCAGCGAATCTGTAGTTATAGAAGAAGAAAGTTCGCGAAAGAAAAATAATAATAATAATAATAACTAGAAAAGATTATTTTTTCTGTAGAAAAATTTAAAGCCATACAGCTGCTCAGTCTGACGAAAAAAAAAATGATCCATTTTCGACTTACGGTTCGAAAGTTATGGAGAAAAATGCGATTTTTGAGGAGTTATCCTCTCGGTATCTGATGGAAAACGCAGCTATTAATGAAATTACATGATGCAAAACAATTTGGCAGCTTTCCAAGTAAGCAGCTCATGGTTTGAATGATTATGAACGCATCCAGTTGTTTTTACACGACTAACTTCCCTTGTCAAGACGGAAACTGGTTTATTTTAGGAGTTACCCTCTCAACAAATCTTTCAAAGTTTTTAGGCAGTTACTGTAGTGACAGAATATAACATTTAGATCAGACAAGCTGTGCATATTGACGATAAATGCACATATAACTTAAAAGTTGTCCTCTCTGTATAATGTTTAACATGCAAAAACTTAAGCAACCCAGTTCTGCTCATATATTACTACTGTTCATTTTTTTCGGAATGTTAATCAATGTGACTGAATCAATGTGTCTTCCAAGATCGGTTATGAACAACGTAAGAACCAATAAAAACTGGTATTGCTTTGAGTTTTCATGGAAGAGCGTGTAGTGGTGTGAAACCATTGTATGCGGCATTATTGGCTGTAAAACATGCACACATGGCTTTGATTAAAAAAAGTTTTAGTGACTTGTGACAAACGGTTCAAAAGTTAAAGAGCAATATAAGTGTTTCGTTCGGAGTTGTCTTCTCCGAGGTGGCAGGCAACTCTCTAAATGGTCTGTCAAAGTACACATGCACTTGGCAACATTCCAAGTAAGTTACTCAATGCAAATATCTCTATTCGTTTGAGCAGACTATGACGTTGTGTCATTACGCAGCTCAGTTCACAACGTTGTTGATCAAACTGCTGCTTGCTTAAAGACGTCGTGTCATGACTTAAAGTCCTAATAGGCCTCTCCTGTGAGAAAACCTGCCATATCTACTTGTATTCCAACAGTTTATATTGGAATTTCTTACAGCAGACTATGACGTTGTGTCATGACGCGACGTTGTTGATCAAACTGCAGTTCACTCAACAACGTTGTGTCATGACATAACGTCCTAATAGGCCCCCTCCTGCGAGAAAACACGCCATATCTGCTTGTATTTCCACAGTTTAGATTGGAATTTCTTCCAGCAAAAAAGTTCAAATTTTCTCAAAATCATTAAAAATTGCCTCTCCTTGAAAAACTTGTAAACTTACTATTGAAAACTTTTGATGCCTGTGTACATCTACCATAGCTGCACACCCTCACGTAAAAATCATGCAAATTTGATGAAAAGTGACAGAGCTATTTAGCATTTATTGAACAAAAATGGCTGTTGAAGAGGCTTGCGGAAAGTGGAATAGCTGTGACACCGTGACTTTCTTAACTCGAGAAAAATACTTTCATGAAATTTCAGATGTGTCCCTACGTAACCAACTATTTTTTAGAGAGTTCCGATCAGCGAATCTGTAGTTATAGAAGAAGAAACTTCGCGAAAGAAAAATAATAATAATAAGAACTAGACTAAAATGTTTTCTCTGTAGAGAAAATAAAAGCCATACAGATCCACGGTTCGATGAAAAAAAAATTGTTCAAATTTGACTTACGGTTCAAAAGTTATGGAGCAAAATGCATTTTTTGAGGAGTTATCCTCTCGGAATCCATCTGAAAAGGCAACTATTAGTAACTTTACATGGTACAAAGAACGTTGGCAGCTTTCCAAGTAAGCAGCTCATGGCTTGAATGATTATGAACGCATCAAGTTGTTTTTATACGCCCAAATTGCCTGACCAAGACGGAAATTGAATTATTTTAGGAGTTACCCTCTCAACAAAACTTTCAAAGTTTTTAGGCAGTTACTATAGTGACAGAACATAACAATTACACGACACCAGCTGCGCAATTTGATGATATATTTACATGCAACCTAAGAGTTGTCCTCTCTGTAGAATGTTTAACATTCAAAAACATAAACAACCCTGTTCTGCTCATATATTACTACTGTTCATTATTTTTTCGGAATGTTAGTCAATGTGACTTAATCAATGTGTCTTCCAAGATCGGTTATGATCAACGTAACAACCAAAAAAAACTGGTATTTCTTTGAGTTTAAATGGAAGAGCGTGTTGTGGTATGAAACCATTGTATGCGGCATTATTGGCTGTAAAACATGCACACATGGCTTTGATTAAAAAAAGTTTTAGTGACTTGCGACAAACGGTTCAAAAGTTAAAGAGCAATATAAGTGTTTTGTTCGGAGTTATCTTCTCCGAGATGGCAGGCAACTCTCTAAATGGTATGTCAAAGTACTCATGCACTTGGCAACATTCCAAGTAGGTTACTCAATGCTCATGGCTCTATTCGTTTGAGCAGACTATGACATTGTGTGATTACACAGCTCACTTCACAACGACGTTGATCAAACTGCTGCTTGCTTAAAGACGTCGTGTCATGACTTAAAGTCCTAATAGGCCTCTCCTGTGAGAAAACCTGCCATATCTACTTGTATTCCAACAGTTTATATTGGAATTTCTTACAGCAGACTAAGACGTTGTGTCATGACGCGACGTTGTTGATCAAACTGCAGTTCACTCAACAACGTCGTGTCATGACATAACGTCCTAATAGGCCCCTCCTGTGAGAAAACACGCCATATCTGCTTGTATTTCCACAGTTTAGATTGGAATTTCTTCCAGCAAACAAGTTCAAATTTTCTCAAAATCATTAAAAATTGCCTCTCCTTGAAAAACTTGCAAACTTACTATTGAAAACTTTTGATGCCTGTGTACATCTACCATAGCTGCACACCCTCACATAAAAATCATGCAGTTTTGATGAAAAGTGACAGAGCTATTTAGCATTTATTGAACAAAAATGGCTGTTGAAGAGGCTTGCGGAAAGTGGAATAGCTGTGACACCGTGACTTTCTTAACTCGAGAAAAATACTTTCATAAAATTTCAGATGTGTTCCTACGTAAGCAACTTTTTTTTAGAGAGTTCCGATCAGCGAATCTGTAGTTATAGAAGAAGAAAGTTCGCGAAAGAAAAATAATAATAATAATAACTAGAAAAGATTATTTTTTCTGTAGAAAAATTAAAAGCCATACAGATGCTCAGTCTGACGAAAAAAAAATGATCCATTTTCGAGTTACGGTTCGAAAGTTATGGAGAAAAATTCGATTTTTGAGGAGTTATCCTCTCGGTATCTGATGGAAAACGCAGCTATTAATGAAATTACATGATGCAAAACAATTTGGCAGCTTTCCAAGTAAGAAGCTCATGGTTTGAATGATTATGAACGCATCCAGTTGTTTTTACACGACTAACTTCCCTTGTCAAGACGGAAACTGGTTTATTTTAGGAGTTACCCTCTCAACAAATCTTTCAAAGTTTTTAGGCAATTACTGTAGTGACAGAATATAACATTTAGATCAGACAAGTTGTGCATATTGACGATAAATGCACATATAACTTAAAAGTTGTCCTCTCTGTATAATGTTTAACATCCAAAAACATAAGCAACCCAGTTCTGCTCATATATTACTACTGTTCATTTTTTTCGGAATGTTAATCAATGTGACTGAATCAATGTGTCTTCCAAGATCGGTTATGAACAACGTAAGAACCAATAAAAACTGGTATTGCTTTGAGTTTTCATGGAAGAGCGTGTAATGGTGTGAAACCCTTGTAAGCGGCATTATTGGCTGTAAAACATGCACACATGGCTTTGAATTAAAAAATTTTTAGTGACTTGCAACAAATGGTTCAGAAGTTAAAAAGCAATATGAGGGTTCTGTTAGGAGTTTTCTTCTCCGAGATGGCAGGCAACTCTCTGAATTGCCTGTCAAAGTACACATGCATTTGGCAACATTCCAAGCAAGCTAGTTAATGCTAATGCCTCTAGTCACTTGAATGAACTATGACATTGAGTCATTACGCAGCTCAGTTCATAACGTTGTTGATCCAACTGCAATTGGCAACATTCCAAGCAAGTTACTCAACGCTAATGCCTCTATTCGTTTGAGCAGACTATGACGTTGTGTCATGACGCAGCTCACTTCATAAGGTCCTTGATCAAACTGCAGTTCACTCAACAACGTTGTGTCATGACATAACGTCCTAATAGGCCCCTCCTGTGAGAAAACACGCCATATCTACTTGTAATTTCAACAGTTTAAATTGGAATTTCTTCCAGCAAAAAAATTCAAATTTTCTCAAAATCATTAAAAATTGCCTCTCCTTAAAAAACTTGTAAACTTACTATTGAAAACTGTTGATGCCTGTGTACATATACCATAGCTGCACACCCCCATATAAAAATCATGCAGTTTTGATGAAAAGTGACAGAGCTATTTAGCATTTATTGAACAAAAATAGCTGTTGAAGAGGCTTGCGGAAAGTGGAATAGCTGTGACACCGTGACTTTCTTAACTCGAGAAAAATACTTTCATAAAATTTCAGATGTGTCCCTACGTAATCAACTATTTTTTAGAGAGTTCCAATCAGCGAATCTGTAGTTATAGAAGAAGAAAGTTCGCGAAAGAAAAATAATAATAATAATAATAATAACTAGACTAAAATGTTTTCTCTGTAGAGAAAATAAAAGCCATACAGATGCACGGTTCGATGAAAAAAAAATGTTCAAATTCGACTTACGGTTCAAAAGTTATGGAGAAAAATGCGATTTTTGAGGAGTTATCCTCTCGGTATCTGATTGAAATCGCAGCTATTAATGAAATTACATGATACAAAGAAACTTGGCAGCTTTCCAAATAAGCAGCTCATGGCTTGAGTACTTATGATTGCATCAAGTTGTTTTTATACGACCAACTTCCCTTGTCAAGACGGAAACTGGTTTATTTTAGGAGTTACCCTCTCAACAAAACTTCAAAGTTTCTAGGCAATTACTATAGTCACAGAACATAACATTTAGATGAGACCAGCTGCGCAATTTGATGAATATGTACATATAGCCTAAGAGTTGTCCTCTCTGTAGAATGTTTAACATTTAAAAACATAAACAACCCAGTTCTGCTCATATATTACTACTGTTCATTTTTTTTTCGGAATGTTAGTCAATGTGACTGAATCAATGTGTCTTCCAATATCGGTTATGAACAACGTAAGAACCAATAAAAACTGGTATTGCTTTGCATTTTCATGGAAGAGAGTGTAGTGGTGTGAAACCATTGTATGCAGCATTATTGACTGTAAAACATGCACACATGGCTTTGATTAAAAAAAGTTTTAGTGACTTGCGACAAACGGTTCAAAGATTAAAGAGCAATATAAGTGTTTCGTTCGGAGTTGTCTTCTCTGAGGTGGCAGGCAACTCTCTAAATGGTCTGTCAAAGTACACATGCACTTGGCAACATTCCAAGTAAGTTACTCAATGCTAATGCCTCTATTCGTTTGAGCAGACTATGACGTTGTGTCATTACGCAGCTCAGTTCACAACGTTGTTGATCAAACTGCTGCTTGCTTAAAGACGTCGTGTCATGACTTAAAGTCCTAATAGGCCTCTCCTGTGAGAAAACCTGCCATATCTACTTGTATTCCAACAGCTTATATTGGAATTTCTTACAGCAGACTATGACGTTGTGTCATGACGCGACGTCGTTGATCAAACTGCAGTTCACTCAACAACGTTGTGTCATGACATAATGTCGTAATAGGCCCCTGCTGTGGGAAAACATGCCATATCTACTTGTATTACAACAGTTTAGAACGGAATCTCTTCCAGTGAAAAAGTTCGAATTTTCTGAAAATCACTAAAAATTGCCTCTCCTTGAAAAACTTGTAAACTTGCTATTGAAAACTTTTGATGCCTGTATACATCTACCATAACCGCACACCCTCATATAAATATCATGCAGTTTAGATGAAAAGTGACAGTGTTATTCACCATTTATTGAACGAAATTGGCTGTTGAAAAGGCGTGCGAAAAGTGGAATAGCTGTGACGTGGTAACGTTTTTAACTTGAAAAAAAATATTTCGTTAATCTCCAGATGTACCCCTACGTAACCAACTACTTTTTAGAGAGTTCTAATCAGCGAATCTGTAGTTATAGAAGAAGACAGAAACTGAAATCTAGTGGTTAGAATGCGGCGAAAGAAAAATAATAATAAGAAAACCTACTAAAACAATAGCCATACAGATTATATCTGTATGGCTAATAAAACCTACTAAAACAATAGCCATACAGATTATATCTGTATGGCTAAAAACCTACTAAAACAATAGCCATACAGATTATATCTGTATGGCTAATAAAACCTACTAAAACAATAGCCATACAGATTATATCTGTATGGCTAATAATAATAAAACCTACTAAAACAATAGCCATACAGATTATATCTGTATGGCTAATAATAAAACCTACTAAAACAATAGCCATACAGATTATATCTGTATGGCTAATAAAACCTACTAAAACAATAGCCATACAGATTATATCTGTATGGCTAATAAAACCTACTAAAACAATAGCCATACAGATTATATCTGTATGGCTAATAAAACCAGCAAAAACAATAGCCATACAGATTATATCTGTATGGCTAAATATCATTAATTAGAAAAGCCGAAAATAAACTGAGGTTTAATAAAAAGTTCACAGCAAAACATAGCTGATCAAGCTATGGGCCAAAGAGGGTAATTAATTTTTACTACAATCTTTGCTCCGGCGACCATTTGGTCGCCGAAGCTGTCTCTTTAACTTAGGTCTACAAACCAGCAGAAAAAACCCGCCCACTGAACCAATCATCCAATGAAATCCATTTAAAAGTTGCCAAGATAACGATGGGGCATGCAACTCCGAAGAAAGAAACACAGCATATTCCAAGTAAAATACACATTAAAATATAAACCCATTTATATTTCAATGAAAATACACATATGCCTCAAATGTTGGCCTAAAACTTAGGCTAATAAAACGGCTGGTTTGAATGGCGATGCATAAATACAGAAAAG
>CALYOO010000134.1:0-29198 GCA_945261195.1 Cryptosula pallasiana
GTATTTTACTTGAGGGGTAATTGAGTGGCATTTGAATGGCATTTAAGTGGCATTCGAGTTTTGATTATTATTTTACCTAATTTGAACTTATATGGTATATAGATTTTGAATGTATGGCATTTAAGTTATGATAATTTTTTACATAATTGTATACATAATTATAACTCATAGGATGTCTAGATTTTGAATGTGAGGCATTTAAGGTTTGATAATTTTTTGTAATTCCGAGTCATACGATATCTTGAGAGAGAGGAGAGAGAGGAAATATATCTACATTGAATAAATACAGTGATTAAAAATGAAAGAATATGTGAATATATACATTTATTGTGTAATAAGTAGGGAAAATCTCATATAATATAGCTAGAGTCAGTAAATACTAAGTTACTGAAGTTTTTAGATATTTCAACTGGATAAAAAAGTACAGTCACTCGTATAATGCTTAGGATAGGAAGATCTTCAAATGTTTTGCAAAACCGAAGATCTTCAAATGTTTTGCAAAACCGGAACTTTTGGTGAGTTAATCACCTGAGAACCTTTAGACTTTTCTATGAATTATTATATGATTATATAGACTTATTGTATAATAAGTAGGGAAAATCTTTCCATATAATATAGTTAGAGTCGGTAAATAGTAAGTAATACAAAACAGTACAACTTGTAATGTCAATGAATACACAGGCTTTTTTTTATTCATTCATTATCCGCTTGAGACTACCAGTTGTCAGCATTTGATATTGAGTTTACATACCATCAACACCAAGTGGTTCATCAAAATCTTGCAATTCGTTTTCTAGGAATTCCTTAAGAACTTCATCCTCATTATTCGTTTTTGTTAGCACCTCATTGGAACTTGTTTGTGTGCAATATTGCTCCCAATCACTAGCGTTGGTTGAAGAAATGAAGACAACATTGTGGTATGGAATAGGATTTCCATTCTTACTCTGTTTTTTTCCTTTGTAAATCATCACACCAGGTGCACATCTTTTAGCTTCCTCGTTATATCTGATTGGTAGTAAAAGCGTTCTCGTCTCTCTTTTTCCATTCTTTTCAGTGACATAGCGAATGCAATTTACAATGGATTCTTCTCCATTGAATCGGAAAGGAATGAATCTTTCTACAACTTCGATGTAAGCAAAAATGGAACAATCTTTGAAATTACTGAGATAATCGATGTCGTAAGCGAGTTTGAGTTCTTCTTCACTCATTTTTCTCAGTTTTTCAGCTTCAGCAGTAGCTTCCATTGTGGTTAATCGTTTTGTACTGATACGTTTGACATTGTAGTAAGTAGTCTCTGGTTTTTTTGAGTTTTCCATCTCACCCAAGTACAAAATGTTGAAAGGTAATGGGTAGTTATCAACATTGAAGCTTTCAACTACTCTACTTGGACAAACGACTTTCTGAAAATTCGCTCCAGTTGAATTATCAAGATAAGTGAGAATGTAGTAGTTTCCGTATGCACCAGTACTCTGCTCAATAGAAACGATTTGCAAAACTGATGGAACAGGAAGTGATGCTAGTGTAAGAAACCCTCCAATCTTTTTCAAATCACACGTCTTCCATTTTTGGAGAGATTTGGCCATCTGGAGAGCTCTGTCAGCATCAGTGAGCAATTCTTTTTGTTCCATATTGTTTGATGTTGTGGGTAAAACCAGTTTTGGAAGAGCTCGTTTCTTTATCGTTGCTTCTTTTGTGACAGAGTTAGAGTTTTTTCTTTTGGGTGTTTTGAACGTTTTTTGTTTGTTTTCGATTGGCTTTAAATCCGTGTAAGAAGCAGAAAAATCCTCCATAGTGTTCTAAAAAAGAAAGAAATAACATATAATTCAGCTTTTCATGTGGAACTAAAAGATTATTTATTTCATACTTTACATTATAGCTAAACTAATTTTGATCTTTGTTAGGTAGGGAATAATAAGTTTTAAATTTTACCTTTTATAAAGAGAAAGTTTCTAGTAGTTGCAATGGAAAGTGTAGTAGATGTTGCTCCTCTGATCACTGTTGTAGAACTGGATGCTTTCTGTGTGAAAACAGTGGCTCTTAAATAGCTAAAGTTGCACTGGTTGAACTCTATGAATACCAACCTTCTTTATAATATAACTATGATTCAGAATTTTGTCCACGCGAAAACCAATGCTTTCGCGGAAATAAATAATTTATTTTCACGCGAATAGAAACTGTTGCTTTCGCGGGAATACAAATTTTATTTTCACGCGGATACAAACCAATGCTTTCGCGGGAATAAAAACTTTATTTTCACGCGAATGGAAACAGTTGTTTTCGTGGGAATAAATACTTTATTTTCACACGAATGGAAAACCGTTGTTTTCGCGGGAATAAATAATTTATTTTCACGCGAATAGAAACTGTTGCTTTCGCGGGAATACAAATTTTATTTTCACGCGGATACAAACCAATGCTTTTGCGGGAATAAATACTTTATTTTCACGCGAATGGAAATAGTTGTTTTCGCGGGAATAAATAATTTATTTTCACGCGAATACAAACTGTTGCTTTCGCGGGAATACAAATTTTATTTTCACGCGGATACAAACCAATGCTTTCGCGGGAATAAATACTTTATTTTCACGCGAATGGAAACCGTTGTTTTCGCGGGAATAAATAATTTATTTTCACGCGAATACAAACTGTTGCTGTCGCGGGAATACAAATTTTATTTTCACGCGGATACAAACCAATGCTTTCGCGGGAATAAAGACTTTATTTTCACGCGAATAGAAACTGTTGCTTTCGCGGGGAATACAAATTTTATTTTCACGCGGATACAATCCAACGCTTTCGCGGGAATAAAGACTTTATTTTCACGCGAATGGAAACAGTTGTTTTCGCGGGAATAAATAATTTATTTTCACACGAATACAAACTGTTGCTTTCGCGGGAATACAAATTTTATTTTCACGCGGATACAAACCAATGCTTTTGCATGAAAGTATTTATTCCCGCGAAAACAACAGTTTCCATTCGTGTGAAAATAAAGTATTTATTCCCGCGAAAGCATTGGTTTGTATCCGCGTGAAAATAAAATTTGTATTCCCGCGAAAGCAACAGTTTCTATTTGCGTGAAAATAAATTATTTATTCCCGCGAAAACAACGGTTTCCATTCGCGTGAAAATAAAGTATTTATTCCCGCGAAAGCATTGGTTTGTATCCGCGTGAAAATAAAATTTGTATTCCCGCGAAAGCAACAGTTTCTATTCGCGTGAAAATAAATTATTTATTCCCGCGAAAACAACTATTTCCATTCGCGTGAAAATAAAGTCTTTATTCCCGCGAAAACATTGGTTTGTATCCGCGTGAAAATAAAATTTGTATTCCCGCGAAAGCAACAGTTTCTATTCGCGTGAGAATAAATGATTTATTCCCGCGAAAGCAACAGTTTCCATTCGCGTGAAAATAAAGTGTTTATTCCCGCGAAAACAATTGTTTCCATTCGCGTGAAAATAAAGTTTTTAACTCGCAAAAGCATTGGTTTGTATCCGCGTGAAAATAAAATTTGTATTCCCGCGAAAGCAACAGTTTCTATTCGCGTGAAAATAAATTATTTATTCCCGCGAAAGCATTGGTTTTCGCGTGGACAAAATTCTGATTCATAGTTATATTATAAAGAAGGTCGGTATTCATAGAGTTCAACCAGTGCAGCTTTAACTATTTAAGAGCCACTGTTTTCACACAGAAAGCATCCAGTTCTACAACAGTGATTGGAGGAGCAACATCTACTACTACATCCACTGACTATTAAAAGTTTTTCTGTGTGAATTTGAAAATTTTCATTGAAGCTAAGACTTAATTATCCGCCTTAATTATCTCACTTAAGTTTTTGTCTACTTAAAAAGTAATGCTTTCACATAATAAATCACTCGTTCTAACAACAGTAACTGAAGCCTCAACATCTACTATATAATATACCAACTGACTACTAGGAGTTTTATTCACAAGGTAAAATTTATTAGCTGAGACATTTAACTTACCTTTTTATGAGCTATTGTCACTTCTATTAAAAAGTAATGATTTTATTGTTATTATAGTGCTATGGAAACAGAAGAGGATGATACTGATGTAGACATACATAAGGAATGGGAATGGCTCATGAAAAATCAAAATGATATCGGTTTTTCAAACGCTGATAATGAATACATGAATGATGAATGCAATGCTGAATATGAAAATGAAATGGAGATGGAACTTGAAAATGCTTTTCAAGACAAACCTTCGACTTTTCAAGTTTCAGCAACTACTGAAAATACAATAGCCTTTGATAAGCAGTAAGTTTTTAAAATCATAAATTAATAACATTAGTAGAGTAATTTTTTGCTTTTTTCTTATACTCATCTCATGAATCAGCAAAAATAATGCGTTATCTCTTTATTGTAGACAGGACTCAGAATATCAGAGAATTAATGTAAAAGAGGGAGTTGGGAATTCATGTCATAGTACACAGTAAGTTTTTAAAAACTTAACTAATAATAATGTTTGAGTCTTTTTTCCTAATTCCATTTTAAAAATTAATTGATAATGGTGTTTAAGTCATTTTTTTCTTCTGTTACATTTTATATAAAATGTATGTGAATGTTTTATAGAACAACTATTATGTGTTAACATTTCTATTGTAGACAAAGTTTAAATTATCGGGAGGAGAATGTAGAAGAAAAAAACCCTGAAATTTCCCCCAATTGGAAATGGTTAGAAGAAAATCTCATTTGTTTTCGTTTACCCGATGAAACAATCAATCAAATAGGATTTGGTGCTGAGCCTTCACCACCAAAGACTAGCATAATAGCTCAAGATATAGAGCCGGTTGCGGAGGAGATAGTTGAAGAAAATGAGAATGATCCAATGATAGAAAATGAAGAAGAAGAAGAAGAAGAAGAAGAAGAAGAAGAAGAAAAAGAAGAAGAAGAAGAAGAGGAAGAAGCACAAGAGGAAGAACAAGAAGAAGAAATGGAAGATTTAAATTTTGAAAGACCTACCCGAGCATCAACCCTAGGTATTGTTGATGATAGCACAGCTCCAACTTTTCAAGATGAAGAATGGGATGATTTGATAGCTAGATATTGGGGAGCTATGAAAACGAAACATAGAGCTGGAAAAGTCATAGAACTTTTAAATGTAAGACTTTGGGATGGGATTCCAAGAGACCAAGCTGATACCTACCAAAATGACTATCATGATTCAAGAGTGTTAGAATTGCTAAAAAAAGTTTGGAGACAATTGAGCTCGAGAGCAAAAGTCAACTGTAGCGTAGGTTGTATACTAGAAAATAAAAATGATGGTGAACTCCGATACTTTCACTCATCATCAAACAATGCTACCGTATATCCAAAAGCTAAACTGATTGAAACTGAAGGAGATCTTGATGACTTCTTTGTTGATGTTATGGAGACTGATCATCGTACAAATAGCTTGAGACGGAGACCAAATACGACTTGGAGATTGATGTTGATAACAAACATTTCGTTTTATTTCTACAAACTACTCGGAATGGGAAAAGTTGGATCACCACCAGAGCATTTACCCTCTCACCTCCTTAACAACAGACACATACGAACCATGTTAAAAAACACAAAAGGAAAACGAATTACCGACTCCCTTTGTTTTTTTAGATGTCTAGCATTACACAAAGAACTACAAAAAAACTGTGGAATTGCAAAAGATCCGAAAATTAAGGAGGTGAAGGAGTACCAACAACAATATCATAGTTTCATCTATGGTGATAGTGGTAAAAGGTGTGATGGGAAAGGAGTGACAGAAGCTGATTTATTGATTTTGGAGCGAGCATTTCAACTGAAGATAACAGTGTTTTCTTTAAATGATGATATGACTTCAACAGTTATTTGGAATTCAAACTCCAGTTATAAGGAGAAACTATATTTGGATCTTTATATCAATCACTTCAGTCTTATTACAAACTTGGAAGGATATGTCAAAGCCTACAGATGTCCAACCTGTTCTACTTGTTATGATAGATTGGGGAATCTGAAAAGACACAGATGTTCAATCTCAGAGGCAACAACTATGCAGTTTTCTGGAGGACAATACAGCCCTACTGCTACAATATTTGACAAATTGAAGGTTCAATTCGGGATAGATATCGGGTCAGATGATTCCTTGAGATACTATCCATTTTTTGCAACATTTGACATAGAGTGTTTGTTACCTAATTGCGAAAAAGATCGAGATACAGACACAACCATTTACACGAATGAGCATAAACTTTTAAGTATTTCAATTTGTTCAAATGTACCAGGCTTCAACAACCCGCGTTGTATTGTCAATAATGGAGATGATGATGAATGCGTTGGAAAGTTCATTGAATACTTGGATGATATTAGTGAAGAATCATATAGCCGATTGGAAAAACAATTTTCGCGAATCATAAAACAGATAGAAGGTGAATTACAACGACTGGAAGAAGCTGAAGAAAAGTTTCGTAGTGATTTTGAAAAAAATCGTTCCAGACGTAGAACAGGAGCTGAAAAAGTACTGGATGATTTGTACAGCTATATGAAAAATCTCCCTATTCTAGGTTTCAATTCACAGACTTACGATGTCAATGTGATGAAAGGAAAACTGCTTCAAAAATTGAAAGATGTCTCCGACACAGATTTTGATTTGGTTATAAAAAAAGGAACCAAGATGCCTGTTATCGGAATAGGATCTTTTTTGTTTTTAGATTGTACAAACTTCATCGCTCCTGGATATAGCTATGAAATGTATCTCAAAGCATACAAATGTGAAGCCGGAAAAGGATTTTTTCCTTATGAATGGATGAAAGACTTGGAACAACTTAATCAAGAACATCTACCTCCAAGAGAAGCTTTTTACAGTTCTTTAAAACAAAAGAATATCAGTGAAGAAGAGTACATAATTTGTCAAGAAGCATGGAAAAATAACGACATGAAGACAATGAGGGATTTTTTAAAATGGTACAACAACTTGGATGTAAAACCATTTGTTCAAGCGTTGGAAAGACAAAGATCAATCTACAGAGAGCATGGGATTGATATGTTAAAAGATGGTATATCTTTACCAGGATTAGCGATTCGATGGATGTTTAACAAAGCACCTCAACCACCCCCTCCATACCTCTCTACATACTTGAATTTTGATGAACTTGGTAACTCGTTTCGTCAGACTCTCCCAATTTGTCTGCTTGACAACTGCAATGCAGAACTTTATCCTCTAATAAAGAAAAACATAGTTGGTGGACCAAGTCTAGTGATGCATAGATATCACGAAAAAGGTATAACTAAAATTAGAGAACATTGGTTGGGAAAAGAAGCAAAGATTTGTGATAGAATCTATGGAGTTGATGCAAATGCGCTCTATTTATGGTGTATGATGCAATCAATGCCTACTGGCTATCCTCGAAGAAGAAAAATCGAAAACTCCTTTGTCGCTGAACCAGTAAAATTTAGCAAAATAGCTCATAGCTGGTTACAGTTCCAAATGTTCTCAAAAAAAATCAATGTCAGACATCAGCTCAATGGAGGAGAAGTTACTCTCGGACAGCGAGGATTACCAGTTGATGGTTTCTGTGTTGAAAATCGTCATGTCTTTCAATTCCACGGATGTTTTTGGCATGGACACGACTGCTCTTATAACAACGCTAAAGAACAAGAGCTTCAAGCTACTGGAAGAAAATCAAAAGCAGATCTGTTTAAAACTACGATGGAAAATGAAGAATATCTTCGAGCATTAGGTTACACTGTAATCTCGATTTGGGAGTGTGACTGGATGAAGCGTGTAAAAACTCATACAAATTTACAAAAATTTGTCAACACGTTTTACAATTCTTTCTACCCTAAAATACTTGAAAAAAAGCTGAATCAAGAAGAAGTGTTGGAGAGAGTTCAATCAGAAGAATTCTTCGGATTTGTTGAATGTGACATCGAAGTTCCTGAGGAAGAGGAAGAAAAGTTCTCCGAAATGCCTCCGATTTTTAAAAATACGATGTTAACCAGAGAACACTTGAGCGATGAAATGAAAGTCTTTCCTGAAGCCGAAGGGTTTTTAAAGACTCCTCAACGCTCATTAGTTGGAAGTATGTACGGAGATAAGATATTGCTAATGAGTCCTTTGTTGAAATGGTACTTGAAACAAGGATTGAAAGTCACCAAAGTTTATCAGCTAATAGAATATATTCCTAGAAAAGCTTTTGAAGCTTTTGGAACATCGGTTTCAGACGCTAGGAGAATGGGAGATGCAGACCCTAGTCAAGAATTACTCGCTACTACTAGCAAGTTGGTAGGAAATGCTGCTTATGGAAAAACAATCACTGATAAAGAAAAACATACCACCATCAAGTTCATCGAAGGCGCCAGAAAAGCTTCATTTCGTATCAGAGGAAACAAATTTATCGCCATGGAAGAGATAGCAGATGATTTTTATGAAATCATAACCTGTAAACAGCTAGTAAGTTTTAAAACAATTATTTTGCAATTCAAAATTTATATTCCACAAGTTTACTTTGCTAATCAGTATCACCATCATTTCAGCTAACGATGAATGTTCCAGTACACTTGGGTTTCTCCGTGCTACAGTATGCTAAACTGAGAATGCTACAGTTTTACTACGACTTTATGGATAAGTAAGTGAAACCTAATTCCCTACCATTATTATGTGTAAGTAAGTAAAACTTCCAAATAATTGAAATCGAAACAAACTTTTTATTTATAGATATATTGACAGAAGTGATTTCCAATATGTTGAAATGGATACAGATAGCGCATACATGGCATTGAGCGGAACATTAGAAACACTGGTAAAACCAAGTATGAAAAAAGAGTTTTACAATGAATATGGTGATTGGTTTCCACGCCCATACTGTGACAAACATAGGGATGAGTTTTTAAGAACCAAAACAATGGGTTTAGAATGGAGCACGCAAGACTGTTGTGAAAAAGTAATAAAACACGGAAAAAGAACACCTGGGCTGTTTAAAGAGGAATTTACCGGAGATGGAATTGTTGCACTTAACTCTAAATCCTATTACTGCTGGGGAGAAAAAGGAAACAAGTTTAGCTCAAAAGGTTTGAACAAACGAATTAATCAATTGAACAAAGACAGTTATCTAAATGTATTGAACACAAAAAAGTCGTTTATGGGTAAAAATCGAGGATTTGTAGTAAAGGATCAAAAAATGTTGACATACAACCAAATAAAACGAGGTCTCACATATTTTTATGCTAAAAGACGAGTGTGTTCTGATGGAGTATCTACCGAGCCTACTTTGGCTTAAATAAAAACCTTCATAATAGACTTCTTTTACCACAGTTACTATAACTATATATATATATATGTATATAAAATACAAAAAATCTTTCATCATCCTTATAAATATCGATAAAGAATAGATGAATATTTAACTTTATCATCTGATATATTTTATAGCATTCAATGTATATATGAGTTCGAATTATGTATCTAGCTATATTATATGAGGAGATTTTACCCCTACTTATTATGTAATAAATGTATATAGCCATACATTGATTCGCTTTTAATCAATGAATTTATTCAAGGTAGATACATCTCCTCTCTCCTCTCTCTCAAGATGCTATATGAGCTCGAGTTATGAAAAGAAATTATCAAAACTTAAATGCCATACATTCAAAATGTATATACCATATAAGTTCAAATTAAGTAAAATAATAATCAAAACTCGAATGCCACTTAAATGCCACTCAAATGCCACTCAAGTACCCCTCAAGTAAAATACAATATAAACTCGGCGAATCCATCCAACGCCGTAACCCATTGCATCACCCCAGATTTTAACCCCACAAAAAAACACTTGGTAGGGAGATCTGCTCATATATTACTACTCCTGCCCTTACATTACATTAGTACCAAAATGCATTTATATAATTATTTCGTGGAAAAAGTGTAACAGAAAACAGTGAATAATTATTATTTGGGCACATCATAGAACTGCTCTAGATAGACACCGTAGCAATAGAACTGAGACAAGCATAGACAAACATAAGTGGGTACATATTGAGATCGTAATTAGACAGTGAGTTCATATCTCAGACAGTTGCGTAGACAAAGGGTGAGATAATATTGAGTCAAGGGCTCAGACTAAGTAGGAGTAAATAATAATAAACGTTCGCAAGTACTGGCGTCCCTCACAGTATTGATAATTTTAATGATTTATTATCAATTAATTGAGCAGTGGATAAAAATTAAATAAATTGACTATTGTAGCTGTATTGGGCAAATGGCACTGTTTCAAAAATATTGTATTATGATCTATCATTTTCAACAATATTTTTCTGGCATTAGTGATTGATTAAATTTACCTTTCAGAGCATAATTACGGCAGTTCATACAGCTCGGCCCAATAAATTGATAGTGCTTATTACATGTTAGGTTAACATTAGTAAGCGTTATTGTTATTTGCCATTGCATTGTTGTTATATGCTATGCTATTTGATTTAGATTGCAATAGCATAATTAATTTCCTTTCCTCTAATCATATTGTACAGGAATTTAGGGTGGAGTTGTAGCTGTCACCTGTACAGCGGCCCACAGTAGTAAGTGAGTTACAACAGTGCAGTGTACGCCTCTAACTTGCCCAACGTCAACAGCCCAAACCGATGGAATAGAATTTGTAGCGTTGTACGCCCGTAAGCAATACACAGTGAGGAGTTGTCACAACTCTCTCACTTTCCACTGATTTTCTATTCGGTGGAATAGGTGTGTTGGGTCGAATTAGTCGTTCGAATAATCGTTCCAGTATCACTTGCCCGTAGGTCAAGTGTAGTGTGACTCGAATCGACTGAACACTTTCTACTGACTATTATTCTAGTTACTAGTCGACTTGCTCCAATGCTATTTGTCTGTCCAAGTTTATTGTGCAAGTGTTTGAAATCATAAGTTCCTCTGCCAGCGTAATCTGTGTGTGAGAGCTTACTTGTATCTTTTCTACTTAGCTACCAGTGCTTTGCATAAGTGCGCTTATGCATGAGAATCAACAAGCAAGTGAGAGTGTAGGCTAACTCTGATTTTATTTATACACGACATGGGTGTTTATACTATAAAAATTACATAACCAAGATTGACAGGTAGAACATAAAGGCAGGCCACGCCTGTACAGCAGAATAGTTTATTAAACACCAATAGAACATAGCAAACATAGAACAGGGTGGGCTTGGCTGCACGGCTGGCTGATTAAGCACATGTATGAAAATATGAAAATAAGTGCAATAATAGAATGTAAGAATAAGTGCAGTGATAAGGTAATGAATGTAAATGGAGTGCAGTTCGGCTAATAATAATGTTAATATGGTCGACCTGCTGCGTGGTTGCTGGTGCATTTCCTCTACAATATTCTCCCAAATCATCATTGTACATTGCTCAACCTTGCTATGTTATAGATGTGGATATATGTGCTGGCTACCCTGTGGATCTCTTTTTGTCAAAAAAGATTCAATACTCAACAAATCGTATGCACTAAGAGTTATTCTTCCCGTGAAATGAGTTGCTCTTTCCGTGATGTTTAATATGCAGTGCTCCAACATGCAGTTTGGACTACTGAGGAAACATACAAAGATGAATGAAGACACTTCACATAGAAGAGACAGTTGTGATGAATTTAACCCTGAACCATCTACGTTTCAAATGTGATGACCATGTTCTAGTGTATCGTAGTATAGCTCTAACCAGCGTTCTAATATCTTTGAATCTTTTTGTTAGGAAGTAGCTCACTCTGTGTACTGATGTGAACAATGAGTGATTTTTTACCACCACAAAAATAACTGGTGTTTATAATTGGAACTATTGCTATTGTATACGAAAGAATTTCGTCTATCTCATGGTATGCCTCACTGGCAGGAATGTTTTGTAATTCTCAGCTGATCAGCAACGTTTTTATTGGATACAACCCACTGTCCCGCAACAACCAACTACATCACAAAGCTTCATGCTTCATTTTCACCGCATACTCTTATTTGATCTGCAGACATGACATCATGACGTTTTTGTAGAGCCTCATTCTTTTTTAGCTTTACAATGAAAATTATAAAAAAAACTATATGATTCTGATTTGACTTGATTTGATTTGGTCCATTTTTAAAATTATTTGATTTGATTTGAGTCAAAAATTTGTGACTTGCCCCCATCTCTGCCAAATGATTTAAAAACGTAAAAAAATTGTTTTCAATTTTCATGGTAGCAAAAAAAATCTTTTTGACGTTTTAAAAACGCTCGTCAAACGTTTTGTTTTAACGAACCTTTTTATCACCAATAATAAACGTTTTGAAAAATATGTGCGTTTGCTGGGCCAAAGACTTTTCCTGCAAGGCTTGCTAAAAGCATCCAATCACCAGTGGCCGCCCCTTTTGTCCCTACAAGACAAACTGCAGACATTACTAGTTTGATGTCAGCACCCCTGCCTAACCATTAAATCCTCAAATGGCTGGCCCCTGCCTCTGCTCCTCCTCCCCGTTCTCAATCCCCTTAGAATCTGAAAACCGTCCCCCCAGTCAGCAAACTTTCTCCCATAAAGACCTAACTCTATCCTCAGCTTTTAGGCAAATTTCTAGCCAAGAAGGAGACCGGGGACCAAGCAATCGACAAGGTAATTGCCGAGTCGAAGGAAGATCAGCGATTTCTACGTCAAAACCTTCTTGTCTGCCATACCCCTGCAACTGCAAAGAAGGATATCAAACTAGAATATCAAGCCACAGCGATCAAAGCCACCTCACTCTGCAAGTTAGCCAACGACATGAGGGGCGACCTAATTGCCGGTATCTAAAGACTTTAGATTGAACTATTCTGCCTATATGTATGCGTATACTCTGTACGCCGTAATACCAAATAAATATATTACTCCCTTGGTGAGGTTCACCGAATCAATCAACATTATTCTTTTGTAATTAGCAACTGGTTCGCTAATGAAGCTGGGTATGCAAGAGATTTGCCAGCCCCCACCCCAAGACTCCCACGTCATCCCATGCCCCATCAAAAACCAGGCTAGAGGCCACCCCTGAGCTTTTCCCCTCCGGATCTGTTCAAATTTCCGCACAAATTGACTACCAATGACCCCGACACTGTATAAACCCTTTATAGACACTATAGAACATATACAACCTACTCCGGGTTACCCCAGGTCAGCTACCTTTGGCCAGTATCCAAAGAAGTTGGTACTGGCAGCCTGGGGCCGATAGGACTGGATGTTCATCCCAGAAAATGAATGAGCTGCGTACCGTAGCATAGAAGACAGACTAAAGAAATAGATGCCCTAATCAGGACTGGAGAAGTTTCAAGCCAAGGATAGAGCTAAAAAATTGGCCCAGCATGTTGAAGTACAATCAAGACCATAAACCCTATTTCCATATCTATATATCTTATTCAATTAGTAGTTGTATGCCCATTATAGAGAGTAGATAACTCCAATTATTGTTTGATGCTTTTTGTTACTTTTCTATGCATGACGCCAATAGAGATGTATTACACTTTTTACTTTCTCTTCCTGTAAATATCGTCTGCATGGCCAGTTGGCTTAATCAATACACTCAGTCTTACATCCAACATCAATACATTTACTTTGAATCATCCATCTCACAATGGCTAACAGTAACAATAAAAGTCATAGCTCAACAGGTTATGGGCCCAGGAACCGCCTACTTTTCGATGGAGAGATGCAAAATTACACCATATGGGAAACAAGATTCATCAACTACTTGTATGCCCAAGATGCTGGAATACACAAAGCCATACTTCCTCTACCTTCAAGTGAAACAGAGGATGAAGACTTTACCAAGAAAAACAGGAGAGCACATGCCGAGTTAGTTCAACTGCTGGATGACCGATCTCTGAAACTTGTCATCAGTGATGCAAACAATGACGGCCGCAAGGCACTAGCAACCCTACGTGAACACTATGCCAGCACAGAAAAGCCCAGAGTGTTATTATTATACGAAAAATTAACAACTCTTCGACTGAAGGACACCGAGGACATCACGGGCTATCTAATAAGGGCGGAACAAGCAGCAACAGGTCTCAAAACAGCTGGTGAGCAAATTACTGACAATCTCATAATAGCTATGATACCGAAAGGACTTCATGAATCCTACAAACCCTTTGTTGTGGTTCACACGCAACTCGACAAAATCAAGACGCTGTCAGAGTTTAAATCTGCTCTGCACACCAACGCAAACACCGAATCTATGAGATCAGATTCAAGCTCCGCATTTGCAACGAAGGAGCACAAACCAAACAAAGGGTATAACAGCACTCACCTCCAGCGAAGTCACAACAATGGAACTCAATGTATCTCCTGTGGTAAGAGAGGACACAAATCGAGAGAATGCCGTAGCAAAGCGCACCTAAACTGTCAATATTGTAACCTAAGAGGTCACGTTGAGTCTGTCTGTCTGAAGAAGAAAAATGCAAACAGTTCTGATGACAAATCGTCAGCAAATGCCTCGTCAACATTCTCCTTCATGGTTAAGACACCACAGACCGATACAGTATGCAACATAACCAACCTGCAGTCTCAACACTCTCACAAGCTACTTGTCGACTGTGGTGCAACAACACATATTGTCAATGCCTCAGAACGCTTTACGAATTATGACAATCATTTCAACCCTGATAAACACGACATAGAATTAGCTGATGGACGAAGAAGTAACCAAGTGGTTACAGCTAGAGGGGATGCAAAGTTTACTGTACTAGACTCTCATGGTAACGAGCACCACATTACTCTCAAAAATGCTCTTTTGGCGCCAACTTTCCCTACTAGTCTGTTTTCAGTCCGTGCAGCTACTGATTCTGGCGCCAAAGTGATCTTCAGCAAAGACTACGCTAGCCTATCAGCCAATGATACAACGTTCAACATAGTTAAGGATGGGCAGCTGTATTTCTTACAAGACAATACTTCTGATACTGTATGCATTACAAAAACACTCAATGAATGGCACCAAACCCTTGGGCACATGAACAAGGATGACATCATACAACTGTCAAGTATCTCACATGGCATGTCGATCGCTAAACCATATACCATGCCTAGCACATGTACGACTTGCAAGGAAAACAAACTCACCATCCAGCCCAAAGCCATGGACAACCCGCCTATCTATGCTACTAAACCACTTCAACGTGTGCATACCGATATTACAGGTCCTGTTTCACCTACCTCCAGAGAAGGATTCAGATGTTGCTCCAATCGGACAAGTTAAAGAGATGCACAGCAATAACGGTGGTGAATACACGAGCACACAATTCTCAAACATACTCACCGAAAATGGTATCAAACAGACATTCACCGAAACGTTCATACCAAAACGGTAAGGCAGAACGCACATGGAGATCATTAATGGAAATGTCACGATGCTTACTTTCCGACTCTGATTTGCCTAAGTCGTTCTGGATTTATGCCGTTCGTCATGCACAATATTTACGCAACCTTAGCTTTCAACGTCGTACAAAATCTACTGCCTACGAACTCTTTACTAATGTCAAACCTGACATGAGCAAAATACATGCTTTTGGTTCCACCTGTACTTACTACAATGACTCATACAAACAAAAACTTGATGCGAGAGGATTCCCAGGGTTTTACTTGGGTATAAACACTAAAATCCAAAGCTACCACGTCTTAACGTCAAATCGTAGCACAGTGAAAGCAACACGCAACGTCAATGTACATAAAATGGACCGTCAACTGCTTGACAACACACATACCTACGAACAGGATGACCCTATGCCACCCCACCATGCTGACCTAAGCCAAGACACAATGAAGCCATCTGTTGAACAGACAACTCATATGTCTGATTCAACCGAGCCTCTGTCAGCTGAGACTGTACTGACTGACAGACCGCAACGAGAAAAGAAGCTACCTTCTCGCTTTGCTGACTACTGCTTGTCTGCTGATGTAGATTACGCATATACGGCTATACCTCTGATACCTGAGACATATGAAGAAGCTGTGAATAGTTAAAATGCGGATCAATGGAAGTCTGCTATGGATAGTGAGATCACAACTCTCAACGACAACCACACCTGGGATGCAACAGCTTTACCTGATGGCCATACAGAGACAAAAGGGCGTTGGGTATACACACTAAAGCAAAGCAAAACACCGGGCGAAGTTCGATATAAAGCCCGATACGTCGCTAAGGGGTACTCACAAGTACCCGGAATTGATTTTGACGAAACATTCTCCCCAACTACTCGTTTCACATCCATTCGAACATTGCTACAGAAAGCTGCAAATGAGAAACTCATTCTTCACCAACTAGATGTGAAGGGGGCATACCTAAATGCGCCCATCGACAAGGAGATATACATTCAACCACCTCCAGGCTACAAACAGGTGGGCTCTGACAATAAAAAGCTCACATACCGTCTCAAAAAATCGCTATATGGCCTGAAGCAGAGCGGACAAATGTGGTATCAAACGCTAACTGATTTCCTGAAATCACACCATTTTGTCGCCAATAACACTGATCCATGCGTCTACACTCGTGGTAGTACCGCCTCAGATGATTATATAGTCCTAATATTCTGGGTAGATGATATTATTGTAGGAAGCACGACACTTGACCAGATCCAAGCCACTAAGCAACTACTGCAAAAGAAATTCAACATGGACGATAGAGGGCAACTCCAATGGTTTCTTGGCATGGATTTCATCAGGACTGATGACGGGTACTATCAGATCAATCAGACACGATATGCTGAACAGATTTTGAAACGATTCGGTATGTCAGATTGCAAACCCACTTCTACACCTTATGCTATGGGAACACAACTCCTAAAAGCTAATGACGAAGAATACAAGGAGGTATGTGAAATGCAATATCCATACCGTTCAGTGGTAGGTAGCCTCATATACCTAATGACAGGTACCAGGCCAGATATTAGCTGGACTGTATGTAAGCTATCACAATACCTTGAGAGGCCGGGTCCAGCCCACGTAACTGCAGCAAAGCGTGTATTGCGTTACATCAAAGGGACACTTTCTTATACAATGACATTCAAACCTACTGATGGAAAGCTCACTGGTTACTCCGACTCCGACTGGGCCGGTGATGCTGACGACTGTCGTTTGACTACGGGCTATGTTGTGGCACTCGGTGGATCACCCATTAGCTGGAAAAGCAGAAAACAAAGTTCTGTAGCACTTTCTAGCTGTGAGGCTGAATACATGGCACTCTCAGATGCTGCCAAAGAAATGATATACCTTCGCACCTTCTGTGCATCATTGGATGTCACTCAACCATATGCCAATGTCTTACATAGTGACAATCAAGGTGCCATAGCGTTAACAAAGGCATATGGTGTTCAACACTCCCGCTCCAAACATATCGACATTCGCTACCATTTCCTTCGAGAACAAACCAACATCGTATATCGCCATGTTAGTAGTGATGCAAACCCCGCTGATATTATGACGAAACCGCTTGGAAAAATTAAACATGCCATTGCTATAGAACTGTTAGGTTTCTGAGTACTGATTGAGGGGGCATGTTGAAGTACAATCAAGACCATAAACCCTATTTCCATATCTATATATCTTATTCAATTAGTAGTTGCATGCCCATTATAGAGAGTAGATAACTCCAATTATTGTTTGATGCTTTTTGTTACTTTTCTATGCATGAAGCCAATAGAGATGTATTACACTTTTTACTTTCTCTTCCTGTAAATATCGTCTGCATGGCCAGTTGGCTTAATCAATACACTCAGTCTTACATCCAACATCAATACATTTACTTTGAAACATCCATCTCACAATGGCTAACAGTAACAATAAAAGTCATAGCTCAACACAGCATACTTTGCCACGTGCTCACTGCTGTTATTGGATTGCTTTGTTTACATAATTTGTATTACCTGTTTTGATTGGTGCATCATTTATATTGTATTTTGTGATTGGTTCACCCACTAAGGGGGTGAACTATCCTCCTCTTTTCCTATAAAATGAGTTCTTGTGCTTCCTTACAAGCAAAAGTCTTGAGGATCTTGCTAATTGCCTTGCCTCATATTGCTAAATGGATTTGAGTAAATAAAGTATTATTCGTATAAACTCTGTTATTTTGTGTCTGGGTCGAGGACCCGGTGATGTTGGCAACGTCACTTCTGAGTGGACCGTGAATTATAGCAAACAGTTGACAGTGGATACAGTTGCGTCAGTAGTAGAGGACACAGAACTACTGCAATACCAAGCAAGCCAAATCCAGTTGCAATTATAAGTTAGTATTGTTAGAACTTATATTCTAGACAGGACGAAACAGTGACGGGCAAGTGACCGGTGTAGAACTGTCCGTCTTACTGAATACTAATTTTTGTTGGGGATGAAGTCGGCTGGTAAAATAGTGGACACACGAAAGTCCCTTTCAGAATGGAAAGTGGTCGCATAGCAAACCCTTTATTGAATATTTATATTTTAGCCCTATGCAGTATTTCAGCATGTGAGAGATCTGATGTCTCAGCATCTTTAAGAAATATTTTTGATGTCAAAGTTTCAGTAAGTCCTGCATGGCTTAGATTATCTTGCTACATTGGTTGAAAACACAGTGGAGACTCCCTCAAACCATAAAAAAGCTATTACTCATGAAAACAGTAGCCTAAAGGCTGCTCCACACGGCAACGAAACGAGGACGAAACACACTGGCCGAAACGAAAAGTTTTTCGTTTCGGTGCAGTGTTAACGAAATTTGCTTCACACGCGAACGAAACTGCATGTAGCCGATCAACGACAAACAACTGCCAGCCAATGACAATACACGAATTGTAATAACAACTGCCGCCAATCATAACAATAGTAGTATTCAATACTAGTAGTTCTTCTACTAGTTCTTCTGTACTATACGGACAGCTTCCAGATATTCGCATTTATTTAGTTAATTTATTGGTGAGTAAACTTAATTCTTTATCAACTGGTTATCATTATTACTCACTCACCAGACTAGTAATTTTATAAGTGCTAGGCTCTTTTTAATTCCTTCTAATAATAATAAATAATAATAATGATGATGATGAATCATTTGTTATTTTGTTGCAGTAGGCCCAATTTTTATTAAAAAATTAATTAACTGTACTGTAATAATAATTACTTTAATAATTCTAATAATTTTTATTATAATAATAACATCATTAGGCAAATTTAATAACAATAATAATAAACAACTGCCAGCCAATGGTAGTATTTAATATAATGCTACTAGTAGTAGTAGTAATAATAATTATTAAAATTATTATAATAATAAATTTTAGTAACATGTGCTGTGTTTAGCGCCACTAACGCAACATGGACCAATGAAGTTACGCTTTGTGTGGCCAATAGCAAAATGCAGAAAAGACTTTTGACCAATGATTGACTAACGAAAAAATGCCAACCAAGCACTGCTAGGTCTGGACGAAATTTCACCGTAACGCTACGGAAGTGACGGTAGGGCTTTCGTTGGGCAAATTTATATTCGTTACGAAATTAATTTGACGTTTCGTCCTCGTTTCGTTGCCGTGTGGAGCAGCCTTTACAGTATCGTTGTTTCAAAGTTTTAATGTCCTAGCAAGTTTTTCAACACCTAGTAGATGGTCAGACTTCATTTCCACCACGGCTTGACTCGCAGTCAGAGACTTGAATAGTTTGACACCAACAACAGTTATCATGGTGATTATGAACACTTCCAATCACTATGAACTTTTTAGTCAATTTTTTTCTGATAGTTTGATTGCATGCCAATTTTGCTAATAAAAACGGAACAGAATAATAGAGATAAAAGGCAAAGGAATAAGGACCTTGATGTGAAAGAAGTTCACTATATTTTTTATAGGATAAGGTGATTCATCAACATGCTTCCAGAGAATGACATAACAAACAACGAGTAAAGTGACATTGTTGAAGATGCAAAGGAAAAAAATCAACGACAGGCAAGTTTAGAGTTGGGTAAACGTAATTGAAAGTTGTAAAGAGGAAAACCAGATCTCCATAACCATCCTATTATGGGTATCAGCATAGTTAGGGGGCACATGAGTACTCTGGAAATACTGATATCATTGTCACACTCAAAGCTAGGCATGAGTAAAAGTGGTTTCTTTAGTCTTGTCATAGTTTGACACTGCACTTGGCTTTTCCTGTAAGAAAAACAGACAACCGCAATCATAAAAAAACATACCTAACAGTTAATCCAAAATCTGCAAAAATAATGATTGTGAAGTTACTATGAATTGGAAGTTGCTATGTGAAAAATAAATGCTTATTGAACATGCATTTGCTCTCAATCGGACAAGTGAATGGTATAATTGTGAAGGTAAGCGGTGAACGGCACAATAAAATGACCCCTGAACCATTTGTGTTTATATCTCTCATCACCCGTCCAATTCTCCAAACCCCGCTGGAATCCCTGTATTCCAATAATCTACATAGCTTAATTCCTGGCCGCTAACACACTAGATTTTCTCACTGACCCCTACGGTGAGTAAGCCACCGGTGCTGGTATAGCTCTGCTGAGATGCTGGTGCGTAACATTTGATGTCATTAAAGACGTTGATGACTTACACCAGCATGGGCATGGCTTAAACAAGTAAAAGTTGCTATAGGCTAGAGTTACTGCACTGTCTGCATCAACACATCAACACATCAAGACATCAACATGCACACAGTGCCTAGCGAGACAGTTGCAGGCACTGCTATGTGAGACATTGTCTTGGGTGAATGCGCACTTCGCCACTGCTAAGTGACAACATATTCGTGTGTGGCCAGGCCTTTACTATTCTCTGTAGGCGCACTGAGTAGATGCGCTGTATCCATTGAAAAGCCATTAAATGCTATATGGAATAAAGAATAGCAAATAAGTTGTATATAGTGCAGTGGAAAAGTACATACGAGTTTTTTACAATAGCCGCTATTCTCTGAGATGGCCAGATAGTTTAATGAAACGATACGCATCTTTGATGGAAAGTAGAAAATACAAAACACAATAAAACACAGCAGAGCTTCATAAAACAGTTCCCTCGATAACATTGTGCATTGAATTTTCATTATTTCGGGGTAGAGAACTATCCTTGAAGCCTCACGCCACAGTGTCTAGTTACACATAGTACAGTTTTTCTATAACCTTGCTTGATATATAGGACAATGAGAGTAAGTAATGTACTGTGGTCGATTTTGGCAGCACACATGCTTTTACATACCTATACTCTAACCCAGAGGTGACTCTGACACTATTAATTGGTCAGACAGGCCTCCCCGAGTGATGCATCCAGTAGCCATTGCTCTGAAGTAGATGATTTGCCACACCAACCCAGCAGCTTTCCTTACCGACCCTGCGGCTTCCCTTATTGACCCTGTAGTGACCTTGACCGACCTTGCAGTGACCTCTACCGGCCCTGCAATGACATACTGGGTTGGCAACACGATGGCCACCCTAGCCAGAGTTCTGAAGAAGATCTGTTTCGATTCCCGAGGATGAATCCAGGACCTAACTACCTCCACCTACCATCTACCTGGGTTGTACGGCTAATTAGACTGAGGGCTGGATTGTATATTTTTATTCATTGCCACTAAGTGCCTGATCCTTTTAACATTATATGCTTTTGCCGGTATTGTCATCTGATTGGTTGCAGCACTTTCTGTTATGTTTTATTGGTTGCACCAACATGATGCAATTCACTTCCTGTGATCAGCCTATAAAAGGCTGCTTTTTCACTTATAATTTGCCACTTATCACTCACTGCTACTACTGTGGACTTTTCTATACGATTGCCTCCCTAGAGCTTGAAACCGAGACGATAAATGTATTCTCTCACATAAAATTATTCTTAGCTTGTCTGGCCGAGGGCTCAGTAGTAGTGAAGTAATTACCGACTTCTCTGTTGCACCCTGCGGGTCTACCCAACCCTACGTTACTTCTTTGAAAAAGGTGTTGATTCGCTGCTACACAAGCTGAGCGCTGTGAACGGCTGTCGTCGGTGGATGGTAGTAGCAGCCGGCATGACCTGCTACAGTACTTGTACATATACGTATTTAAAATGCCAACTACCCTCGCCCAATCCATTCCTCTTTCAATCTATCCAAAATGAAACCCCTACTTCTCCTAAAAATCTTTTTCATCAATGCTAATACAATCCCCAAACCCCAATTAAGTTCCCATCGCCTGGTGGGAGGGGAGGTGGAACGAGGGGGTGGTGGTGGTGATTGCAAAGCGGAAGCTTTGTACCAAAATATAACACATATCACATAATACTTCGATTAAGACGGCACAATAGAGGCATCCAACTAAATATCGAGGAATAGGCTGGTTCATAACTGAGCCGAGAAAACAAGCAGATTTAACAGGATATTTCATGTTTAAACGAGAGGCAAGCTTCTTACATTCTAATTTGTCTTGAGTGGAAGTTGTTACTGGTTACATACAACACCACACTTTTGTACCAAGAAGATCAAGTTTGATCATATTTACATATGCATGGTGTGCTTGCCCAGTTGCCCTGGCAGGGTTACAGTGCAGTTAAATATAGTGATTTGGTTACAGACTCGGGTTGGAGGATTTGTTTTAGATTGAAATAGAATAGTCAGATTTTGATAGAGTGACTTGGATTATAATGAACTGACTTTGATTATAGATGAATTAAAAAAAGGAGTATAAGTAACAGTCTATAAATCATTCGAAATCAAAATCATTTGAAACTATTGCTCTCCGTGTAATACTACCTTTCCACCGCCATACGCTTGCATCTTAATGCTGGAACATCCCCAAAAATAGTTCCTAATGGTAGCGAGATTTCGCGACATTAAGGTTCAGTTAGTGAACATATGCGTTCTAATAGTGCACAAATGTGTGATCTCATGCTTAAAAAAAAATAACCTTTTTCTGTAAAGAGGTGTCAGTATAAATGAAAAAAAAATGAAGCATTAGAAAAAAGAAAACTAAAAAAACTCACTTTCTTCTTGATGACTACATAAGTTGCTATGGCCACTCCCACCAAGAGAATTGAGAAGCTTGCCCCTATTGCACCAGCAGTCTCAGCTGTAAGCAGAAAGAAGAGACCGAACTGCTAAGTAAAGAGGAAAGTCTTACATTGAGCATTTAGCATCACCACATGGAAAACTATTTTTGCATCAAACGCTATCAAAAGCTTTGAATTATTGTAGTTCAAAACGCAAGGGAGAAAAGAATCTGTAAACAGCTTTTCCTTGGAAACTGTTGTTTCTGTATCAATAAACATTATTGTTGCTAAAATCAACAACAATAGCCAATCAGAAGCACAATTCATTTCGTTTGAAAGTTATCAGGCAACACCCAACGTAAAACATTAATAATAATGTTTTATGCTAGGCAAAGAAAAGAATTAGTTAATGATTGATATTAATTGCTTTATTGCGACTAGTTAGCTTATTTAACTATAAGGGAAACGACGCAATGAGCCAACTGCTTAGGGAATGCCTGAACATCACTTTCAGCCAACTTGTGAGGTAGGATCTTCAGAAACTATACATATATTATTGGTTCACCTCCTCTTTTTGAAAAGTAAATTCTAATTAAGCAACCAGTGTTTCAATTATCTCCAAGTATAAAAAAATTGTTAAAAAGCAGCTTTGGATACAACATGACAAAATTTGATAAAGAAAGCGTCTTTCAACTTCAGCAAAAATGCATTACATAGGATATGAAAACAAACTTCAACTGTTTTTTAATCATGCTTCTTAGAGTATACACTATACTTTTAAAATAATTGAAAGTTTTACGCATAAATAACTGGACAGACTGTATACATGGTCTTTGCAGAATTTGATTAGAATGGCAGATTTATGTTGTCTGAACATAGCCTGAAAACTACTTCGCAGAAAAAAAATCTTTGGTTCTTATTCAAATTTTATCCTGTTAATTCATGCCAGTTTCTGCATCTATTTTTTGTTCACCAACACAAAAGTACTGAAATTACTACTTTTTCTGGGAAAACACTCTTTCAGTACTTCCTCATATTCATAAAAATAAATTTTGACAGGTACAAGCAATTTAGCTAAATAGATTTAATTTGCAGTTCCTTGTAATAGTTTTTTGAGAAAGTGGTAAACTTCAACATTATATGAGTGAGAGAAATTATTTTTCTCCCATGAGCTGGCAGGAGTAATTCTTTCAGTAACAACTTGCAATGACACTCGAGTAACTGGCTCACCAATGCATGCTGAAGATGTTGTCCAAACTCCATCTTTGCAAACATAATATTTGCATTTGTACTCATACTGCTCTCCATCGTTTACCTTCTTATTCTTGAAAGATGGCTCATCTTTTATCATGCATTCATGAGCACCTGTAAGTTTAAGAATTAAATTGTGTGAAGGTTTAATCAGTAAAGAAATCAGGAATGTTGATGGCTTCATACTGTAGTAGATTTCTATTATCTTACTACCAACACAACCGCATCTACTCTCTTTGTACTTCCTGTACACCTCCTTTACTGTTCAACACTTTGGAGTCCTCCCCAGATAGGCGTTAACAGCTGCATGGGGTCCACGACCCAGACACCTACACCGATGTTTACACAAATAAATACTTTATTATCCAATTATATTTAGCTATAAAAAATATGTTATCTAAGCAAAATTCATGAGACTTCTGCCCAAATGCAACAAAGAGCTCCATTTACGGGAGAAAAGAGGAACTCTAACCCCCTAATTAGTAGTGAGATAATAACACAACACAATACAGTATCCTAACCAATAAAGAAATACAATACAATTCAAGTAGGAAATGCAAGCCAATGACAATGATGAACACATTGCAAAGCAGCACTGGAGTGCTTTCCTACGCTTTTTAGATTGTGGAAATTTTCCATTCCTTGTTTGGTTTCCTAGTATCTTTAGTTTCAGCGCCTTGCTACTGGCATCCTAGTTTTTGCCTTATATTGGTAGCTTCTTGAACCTGGGCTAAACTTTCCAGCCATGTTTGTTGGCTAGGCTGCTATACCGGCCCAAGATAACTCAGGATAGGCTCTCTATGTTACATATGTTTAATACAGGGTCTATCCTGGCCCGGTGTAGACTCGGTAAGGCGATATCCTTAACTCGGTATAGCTTATATATGATATAAAAGGAGAATCCCGGGTCCACTAGTAGCTGGTGTTACAAGCTAAGTGAAGGGGTGTAGTAGAAATCTAAAGTAAGGGGAAGGTGGGGGAGGTGTTTTTGTGTACCTTATCACAAAACTCTACCACAATACAACATCAATAAAAAAAAACGTTTACTCAGTAATCATTATTAAAAATACTTTTCAAGTTACTTCTCGCATGATGAGAAACTGACTCTGACCACATAGCATCTCAAACGGTTGTGGGAAGCACTTTGGTTGACTTCACGCTCATTTTTAAGTGCTGAAATAGTTTTCTTTGTTCACTTTTGCTAATTGCTCAAAACGTTTTCACTAGCCTTAAGTATCCCGACAAAAAATCACGCAGCCAATAAGAGTATTGGCGACCTGTTTGTCGAACAAAATACAAAAAGTAATAGGCGTTTGTAATTCACTATGTCCCATATCCAACAAAACATTTGTTCAGAACAACATAAATATTTAATAAAATGTTATAGTTTATAGTATAGTTTATAACTCCCAATTTTTGAAATATTCAAAAAAGTTTTAAAACTGAAACTACTATAAACTTGGATAGTGTGTCAAGCTGCCCTTCAGTTTAGTAAAGTTTGAACACTCACAATTATTTTGAATCATTTTTCAAGGATGAAAATCCGGTCTATGAAAATGAAAGAAAATCAACTCTTTTCTTATTATTTATTTAGTCTTCAGTTTTATTCGCGACCTACAAACAATATAAATAAATACTCATTGATTATTTTTTATTCAGTGAGCTATTTTTTGTTGACCCATGAGTTTCAAGCGAAATGATTGTTTACTGATTAAATTTATTGCCGGTCCGATCATTTTTATTACAATCTGTTTGACAAACAGAAGTCGCGAATACTCTTATTGTTGCTGTCAGTGCATTCTTATTTAATCTCCTTAAATTAAAAAATTACAGTGTCTCATAAAAAATCACGCAATATTTTTTCTCCCGAAAAGTTAAAGTGACATTTTTTTATGAAAACCTCACTGTGAAAGGTTTCGTGGTCATAAATAGTAGAAGAAAATGAACTTTCCTAAGATTCATTAACCAATTGGGTTCTCATGATTACCAGGTGCCTTCTTTTGCGCACTAGGTTTCCAGAAAACTTGTTGAAAATGTCTTTTAATGCATAATGGCTTGAAAAATTTTGGAATTGTTTTAATAGAATTCAATAGATATTAGCAACAACTGAGTTCTCATGAGTGTGTTTTTTGATTGTAAAATGATGCGGCCGGTATGTATTGATGGAAAAACTTTTGATGTTTTCGGGCACATGTTTAAATGCTATGTTTGTATGGTGGTACGTTTCATGGTTAACATGTTGGCTTTTATTGTGAGAATTTGCTTGAATAAAACTGATACAGTAGACATTAGGATATATGTAAAATAAATAATATTCATAATAGTAATATGGGAAAAAGGTGTTTAATAAATGATAGTGTGTATAGTGAAGAAGGCAATAAATGGATTATGGTGTTGCTTATTGTTCTTTTCATCTTTAAAGAGGTTTAATCACATTGCAAGAAACATTGTGTGAGGACTTATTTGAAATCTCAAATCATTTTTTCCCAACACAGACAGAATCATTCCCTAAACAACTTCTACACTGATTTAACTGAAAATTCTGTACAAGCAAGGTGAAGAAACAGTTTCTGTTAAATTCTTTTTTGCAGACAATGTCATTTACCTTGCATCAGAGACAAGACAAAGAAAAGTAATGAAACTGTGGATGGAACAGTAAAGGTCAAAGGATTTCTATAATTTCCGAGATGTCAATAAATTAATTGGGTTTAGAAGATAAGCCTGGTGATCTTCGATTGTTCGAGAGTAATTTTGTTGCGCTCCAAAAAGAACTGCCAAGCATGCCGATGCATGACAGTGATGCTTGAAAGTTTGTTTCAAAAGATGAGATGCTATTCAGACATTTCTAAAACCAAATGTTCCTCACTTGCAAACCAGAACCAAAGGAAATACAACAAAACAAAAGAGCTCCAGTTACAAGTTGAGCAGTAAAAATGGATGACAAAAAAAACTTAGTAGCGAGTTTATTTTTAAAGCTGAATGATTTTTCTAGTTTGTGATCTAAGAGCCTTAGGCTAATTGACCGAAACAATAACTGTAACCTGTTGATATGTTTAGCTCATACTTCCGCATGCACAACACTTGAGTTTCATCTGTTTTTAGCATCTCATGAACACACGCCACTGAAAATACTCATTTTTTTAGCAACCCCAGGATCTACAAATCCAAAAACAACAAACTCACACCGTTTAAACTTTCGGCCTCAGCGACGATCAACTTATATTAATTATACACAAAACCGTCGCATTTTTTGTACTGAACGTCTTGAACTCCACACTCTCACGACATCAGACAAATCAAACATGATTAACCGTTGTTGAACCCTTATGGTAGTCAATGTTTCAACGGGTTCATGCTTCTTGTTTTCATTTTTTATTGTGTTTCACTTTCAACCAACAACCCTCCTCATTTTACCTGCATTAGGTTAAAGTACTAAATGATGAGATACTTGTAGATTTATGGTTCATACAAGTTCAAGGCACAAATACTATGCAGCACAAAAAATTTATGAATCCAGATTGTAGAAAAAGTATGTTCAATATCATTATAGTATACATCACTCTTTCAAAGCCCCTTTGATGCATTCATCAGTCTTTTGCTTCAGTGGGGAAACTTAACTCGAGTCCAAAGAAACAACTTGTTCATCGCAGTACAATCATGTATTGTAGTGGATTTTGGGGGCCGACCAAACGTCCACCAACAACACCTCACTCCGGAGGTCAACTTCTAACAGAGGAGTATACCGACTCACAAACTGTTCTCAGAGCCCACTGGTCAAACGCACAACTCAATGTCTTGTTGAGTATACCATAGTTTATTATACAGCTTAACCAGCAATGTATAATAACGGTAAATGTATTATGCTACTTGGCTCAATCACAAGCAGAATCCCAATACAATACAAAGGATAATGTGAAGTGTTCTGCCTTTTATAGGCAGAACAGGAGAGAATATAGGCCCAAATAAGGGGGTAACAAATCAGCAGTGGCAGGAAGTAATTGCACTAATCAGAACATGAGATATAAGTAAGATGATACAACATTAGCTAATATAGGGTTAAATATGCAAGGCGCCCAGAAGGGAGGGGTGGGGGCGAGCTTATCAGTCAATCTTGCTGATTCATGATGGTTCAATGAGTAGCTCTAGTTCCTGGTCCCTTTGGCTTGTGGTCCTTGGCTTTGGTCTTGTCTGAGGATAGCTCTAAGCTGCAAAGTCGGGCTCCTGCATCTTGGTATCAATTTAGGCTCTCAGGCTATAGTAGTTCTTCCTTCACCGACCCGGTATAGGGCCGGTAGTGGCACTGCAGGGGCCGGTAGTGTATGCTGCAGGGCCGGCAGTGTGTGCTGCAGGGCCGGCAGTGAATACTGCAGGGCCGGTAGTAAATGCTGCAGGGCCGGTAGGGTTTCTACCGGCTTAATTTCTTGTGTTCTGGCGGTTCCAGGCTCTGTTTAGGCGTGCCTGACACCCAGCAGTTGTCAGGGGGACCTTGCGCAATGATAGTGGTCACAAAAATCCATCACAGTATATCATCTTCCAATTTTTTCGGGCTTTTGTCATCAACTCTTGAACATTTTCAATCACTTGTTTCTTCTATATGAATAGTCCTTGACATATTCATGTCAGTTATTTGTGTTTGGAAATAGCTGATGCTTCTATCAAAGTCTCCACCAAAATATAAATAAGATTGAACCCTTGTTTATGCAATAAAACACGAAAAGATGACCATAAAACTGGATGATTTCATCGAATCACCGAGCTAGTCATCTCCCACATTCGGTTTCTCACCAAACACTTTGATCACTTTTTTCAAATCCAAAAGAGCCCATGACTTTTCCTCCGAAGCAGTAAACATCCAAACCAACGTTTCTGTAGCAGCCCAAGCAGTCAAATTGTGATGACCTTGCAACACAATTACTTTGGAGCAATGTTTTTTGCATCGATTTCCGAGTGATGTTCAAACCACTGCAAAGTAAAGTATTTTTTCACTGACACATTTCATGTAATAGGGATCCAAATACTT
>CALYOO010000134.1:29398-51553 GCA_945261195.1 Cryptosula pallasiana
AGGAGGGTTGTTGGCTGAAAGTGAAATGCGATAAAAAATGAAAACAAGAAGTATGAACCTGTTGAAACATTGACTACTATAAGAGTTCAACAACGCTTCATGATGTTTGATTTGTCTGATGTCGTGAGAGTGTGGAGTTCAAGACGTTCAGTGCAAAACATGCAATGGTTTTGTTCATAATTAACAAAAGTTGATCGTCGCTGAGGCCGAAAGTGTAAAAGGTGTGAGTTTGTCGTGTTCAGATTTATAGAATCTGGGGTTGCTAAAAAATGAGTATTTCCAGTGACGTGTGTTCAGGAGATGCTAAAAGCAGATGAAACTCAAGTACTGTGCACACGAAACTATGAGCTAAACATTTCAACGGGTTACAGTTATTGTTTCAGTCAATTAGCCTAAGGCTCTTGCATCACAAACTAGAAAAATCATTCGGCTATAAAAATAAACCCGCTACGAAGTTTTTTGTTGTCATCCATTTTTACTGCTCAACCTGTAACTGGAGCTCTTTCATTAATTTTATTTCCCTTGGTTCTGGTTTGCAAGTGAGGAACAATTGGTTTTAGAAATTTTTGAATAGCATCTCATATTTTGAAACAAACTTTGAAGCATCACTGTCATGCATCGGCACGCTTGGCTGTTCTTTTTGGAGGGCAACAAGATTACTCTCGAACAATCGAAGATCACCAGTTTATCTTCTAAACCGAATTAATTTATTGACATCACGGAAATTATAGAAACCCTTTGACCATTACTGTTCCATCAGCAGTTCCATTATTTTTCTTTTGTTTGTCTCTGATGCAAGGAAAATGACATTGCCTGCAAAAAAGAATTTAACATAAACTGTTTCTTCACCTTGCTTGTACAGAATTTCCAGTTAAATCAGTGTAGAAGTTGTTTAGGGAATGATTCTGTCTGTGTTGGGAAAAAATGATTGATATTTCAAATAAGTCTTCACACAATGTTTCTTGCAATGTGATTAAACCTCTTTAAAAATGAAAAGAACAATAAGCAACATCATTATCAATTTATTGCTTTCTTCACTATACACACTATCATTTATTAAAAGCCTTTTTCCCTTATTACTATTATGAATGTAATCCATTTTACCTATATCCTAATGCCTACTGTATCAGTTTTATTCAAGCAAATTTTCACAATAAAAGCCAACACGTTAACCATGAAACTTACCACCATACAAACATAGCATTTAAACCTGTGCCAAAAACATCCAAAGTTTTTCCATCAATACATACCGGCCACATCATTTTACACTCAAAACACACACTCATGAAAACTCAGTTGTTGCTAGTATCTATTGAATTCTATTAAAACAATTCCAAAATTATTCAAGCCATTATGCAAATAGGGTTCGCATTAAAAGACATTTACGACAAGTTTTCTGAAAACCTAGTGCGCACAAAAGGGCACCTGGTAATCATGAGAACCCAGTTGGTTAACGAATCCTAGGAACTTTCATTTTCTTCTACTGTTAATGACAACAAAATCTCTCACAGTGAGGTTTTCATAAAAAAATGTGACTTTTACTTTTCGGGAGAAAAAATGTTAGGTGATTTTTGATGAGGACACTGTAATTTGTTGATTTAAGGAGATTAAATAAAAATGCACTGACAGCAACAATAAGAGTATTTGCGAGTTCTGTTTACCAAACAGATTGCAATAAAAATAATCGGACCGGCAGTAAATTTAATCAGTAAATAATCATTTCGTTCGAAACTCATGGGTCAACAAAAAATAGCTCACTGAATAAAAAATAATCAAGGAGTATCTATTTATATTGTTCGTAGGTCGCTAATAAAACTGAACACTAAATAAAGAATAACAAGTGATCTGATTTTCTTTCATTTTCATAGACCGGCTTTTCATCCTTGAAAAATAATTCAAAATAATTGTGAGTGTTCAAACTTTACTAAACTGAAGGGCAGCTTGACAAACTATCCTAGTTTATAGGAGTTTAAGTTTTAGTATTTTTTTGACTATTTTGAGTAATTTTCTTTATGATTTTTTGGTAAAGTATAACATTTTATTGAATATTTATGTTGTTCTAAACTAATGTTTTGTTGCATACTGGACATAGTGAATTACGAACACCTATTACTTTTTTTGTATTTGTTCGACAACAGGTCGTGAATACTCTTATTGACCGCATGATTTTTTGTCGGGATACTTAAGGTTAGTGAGAACGTTTTGAGCAATTAGCAAAAATGAACAAAACAACTATTTCAGCACTAAAAAGGAGCGTGAAGTCAATCAAGGTGCTTCCCACAACATTTTGCGATGCTATGTGGTCAGAGTCAGTTTCTCATCATGCGAGAAGTAATTTGAAAAGTAATTTTAATACTGATTACTCAGTAAACGTTTTGTTTTCATTTATTTTGTATTGTGGTAGAATTTTGTGATAAAGTACACCAAAACACCTCCCCCACCTTCCCCTTACCTTAGACTCCTGCAACACCCCCTTCACTTATCTTGTAACACCAGTTACTAGTGGACCCTGGATTCTCCATTTATATCATATATAATATATACCGAGTTAAAGATATCGCCTTACCGAGTCTACACCGGGCCAGGATAGACCCTGTATTAAGCATATGTAACATAGAGAGCCTATCCTGAGTTATCTTGGGCCGGTATAGCAGCTTAGCCAACAAACATGGCTGGAAAGTTTAGCCCAGGATCAAGAAGCTACCAATAGAAGGCAAAAACTACGATGCCAGTAGCAAGCGCTGAAACCAAAGATACTAGGAAACCAAACAAGGAATGGAAAACTTCCACAATCTAAAAAGCGCGGGAAAGCACTCCAGTGCTGCTATGCAATGTGTTCATCATTTTCATTGGCTTGCATTTCCTACTTGATTTGTATTGTATTTTTCTATTGGTTATGATACTGTATTTTGTTGTGTTATTAGTTCACTCCTAATAAGGGGGTGTAGAGTTCCTCTTTTCTCCCGTAAATGGAGCTCTTTGTTACATTTGGGCAAAAGTCTCATGGATTTTGCTTAGATAACGCATTTGTATTGCTAAATATAATTGGATAATAAAGTATTTATTTGTGTAAAAATCGGTGTAGGTGTCTGGGTCGTGGACCCCATACAGTTTTTAACGCCTATCTGGGGAGGACTCCAAAGTGTTGGACAGTAAAGGAAGTGTACAGGAAGTACACAGAGAGTAGATGCGGTTGTGTTGGTAGTAAAATGATAGAAATCTACTACAGCATAAAGTCATCAAGATTCCTGATTTCTTTACTGATTCTTAAACTTACAGGTGCTCATGAATGCATGATAAAAGATGAGCCATCTTTCAACAATAAGAAGGTAATCGATGGCGAGCAGTATGAGTACAAATGCAAATATTATGTTTGCAAAGACGGAGTTTGGACAACATCTTCAGCATGCATTGGTGAGCCAGTTACTTGAGTGTCGTTGCAAGTTGTTACTAAAAGAATTATTAATGCCAACTCATGGGAGAAAAATAACTTCTTTCACTCCCATAAAGTTGAAGTTAACCACTTTCTCAAAAAACTATTACAAGGAACTGCAAGTTAAATCTATTTAGCTAAGTTGCTTGTACCTGTCAAAAGTTATTTTTATGAATATGAGGAAGTACTGAAAATAGCATTTTCCCGGAAAAAAAGTAGTAATTTCAGTACTTTTGAGTTGGTGAACAAAAATTAGATGCAAAAACTGGCATGAATTGACAGGATAAAATGTAATGCATTTTTGCTCAAGTTGAAAGACGTTTTCTTTATCAAATTTTGTCATGTTGTATCCAAAACTGCTTTTTTACAATTTTTTTATACTTGGAGATAATTGAAGCACTGGTTGCTTAATCAGAACTTACTTTTCAAAAAGAGGAGGTGAACCAATAATATATGTATAGTTTCTGAGGATCCTACCTCACAAGTTGGGGTGAAAGTGATGTTCACGCATTCCCTAAGCAGTTGGCTCATTGTGTTTTTTCCCTTATAGTTAAATAAGCTAACTAGTCGCCATGAAGCAATTAATATCAATCATTAACTAATTCTTTTCTTTTCCTAGCATAAAACATTATTATTATTGTTTTTAGTTTGGTGTTGCCTGATAACTTTCAAACGAAATAAATTGTGCTTTTGATTGGCTATTGTTGTTGACTTTAGCAACAATGATGTTTATTGATACAGCAACAACAGTTTCCAAGGAAAAGCTGTTTACAGATTCTTTTCTCACTTTTGATAGCCTTTGATGCAAAAATAGTTTTCCATGTGGTGATGCTAAATGCTCAATGTAAAACTTTCCTCTTTACTTAGCAGTTCAGTCTCTTCTTTCTGCTTACAGCTGAGACTGCTGGTGCAATAGGGGCAAGCTTCTCAATTCTCTTGGTGGGAGTGGCCATAGCAACTTATGTGGTCATGAAGAAGAAAGTGAGTTTTTTTAGTTTTCTTTTTTCTAATGCTTCATTTTTTATTCATTTATACTGACACCTCTTTACAAAAAAATGTTATTTTTTGCTTTTTTTGAAACATGTGATCACACATTGTGCACTATTAGACCGCATATGTTCACTAACTAAACCTTAATTTCGCGAAATCTCGTTACCATTAGGAACTATTTTTTGGGATGTTCGAGCATGAAAATGCAAGTGGATGGCGGTGGAAAGGTAGTACTACATGGAAAGCAATAATTTCAAATGACTTCGATTCCGAAAAATTTAGTGACTGTTATTTATACTCTTTTTTAACTCATCTACAATCAAAGTCAGTTCATTATAATCCAAATCACTCAATCAAAATCTGACTATTCTATTTCAATCTTAAACAAATCGTCCAACCCGAGTCTGTAACCAAATCACTATATTTAACTGCACTGTAACCCTGCCAGGGCAACTGGGCAAGCACACCATGCATATGTAAATATGATCAAACTTGAGCTTCTTGGTACAAAATTGTGGTGCCGTATGTAAGCAGTAACAACTTCCACTCAAGACAAATTAGAATGTAAGAAGCTTGCCTCTCGTTTAAACATGAAATATCCTGTTAAATCTGCTTGTTTTCTCGGCTCAGTCATGAACCAGCCTATTCCTCGATATTTAGTTGGATGCCTCTATTGTGCCGTCTTAATCGGAGTATTATGTGATATGTGTTATATTTTGGTACAAAGCTTCCGCTTTGCAATCACCACCACCACCCCCTCATTCCCCGCCCCCCCCCCCCTTCCCACCAGATAATGGGAACTTAATTGGGGTTTGGGGATTGTATTAGCATCGATAAAAAAGATTTTTAGGAGAAGTAGGGGTTTCATTTTAGATAGATGGAAAGAGGAATGGATGGGGCAAGGGTAGCTGGCATTTTAAAGATTTGTACAAGTGCTGTAGCGGGTCATGCCGGCTGCTACTACCATCCACCGACGACAGCCGTTCACAGCGCGCAGCTCGTGAAGCAGCGAATCAACACCTCTTTCAAAAAAGTAACGTAGGGTTGGGTAGACCCGCAGGGTACAACAGAGAAGTCGGTATTGACTTCACTACTACTGAGCCCTCGGCCAGGCAAGCTAAGAATAGTTTTATGTGATAGAATACATTTATTGTCCCGGTTTCAAGCTCTAGGGAGGCAATCGCGTAGAGAAGTCCACAGTAGTAGCAGTGAGTGATAAGTGGCAAACTATAAGTGAAAAAGCAGCATTTTATAGGCTGATCACAGGAAGTGAATTGCATCATGTTGGTGCAACCAACAAAACATAACAGGAAGTGCTGAAACCAATCAGATGACAATACCGGCCAAAAGCATATAATGTTAAAAGGATCAGGCACTTAGTGGCAATGAATAAAAATATACAATCAAGCCCCCAGTCTAATTAGCCGTACAACCCAGGTAGATGGTAAGTGGAGGTAGTTAGGTCCTGGATTCATCCTCGGGAATCAAAACAGATCTTCTTCAGAACTCTGGCTAGGGTGGCCATCGTGTTGCCAACCCGGTATGTCATTGCAGGGTCGGTAGAGGTCACTGCAAGGTCGGTCAAGGTCACTACAGGGTCAATAAGGGAAGCCGCAGGGTCGGTAAGGAATGCTGCATGGTCGGTGTGGCAAATCATCTACTTCTGAGCAATGGCTACTGGATGCATCACTCGGGGAGGCCTGTCTGACCAATTAATAGTGTCAGAGTCACCTCTGGGTTAGAGTATAGGTATGTAAAAGGCATGTGTGCTGCCAAAATTGACCACAGTACATTACTTACTCTCATTGTCCTATATATCAAGCAAGATTATAGAAAAACTGTACTATGTGTAACTAGACACTGTGGCGTGAGGCTTCAATGATAGTTCTCTACCCAAAATAAAAATTCAATGCACAATGTTATCGAGAGAACTGTTTTATGAAGCTCTGCTGTGTTTTATTGTGTTTTGTATTTTCTACTTTCCATCAAAGATGCGTATCGTTTCATTAAACTATCTGGCCCTCTCAGAGAACAGCGGCTATTGTACAAACTCTTATGTACTTTTCTACTGCACTTATACAACTTATTTGCTACTCTTTTTTCAATATAGCATTTAATGGCTTTTCAATGGATACAGTGCATCTACTCTGCGCGCTAACAAATAAGAGTAAAGGCCTGGCCACACACAAATAATTTGTCACTAAGCAGTGGTAAAGTGCGCATTCACCCAAGACAATGCCTCACACAGCAGTGCCTGCAACTGTCCCTCTAGGCACAGTGTGCATGTTGATGTGTTGATGTGATGATGCAGACAATGCAGTAACTTTAACCTATAGCAGCTTTTACTTGTTTAAGCCATGCCCATGCTGGTGTAAGTCATGAACGTCTTTACTGACAGCAAATGTTACGCACCAGCATCTCAGCAGAGCTATCCCAGCACTGGTGGCTTACTCACCGTAGGGATCAGGTGAGAAAATCTAGTGTGTTAGTGGCCACGAATTAAGCTATGTAGACTGTTGGAATACAAGGGATTCCAGCAGGGTTTGGAGAATTGGACAAGTGATGAGAGATATAAACACAAATAGTCCAGGGGTCATTTTATTCTGCCGTTCACTGCTTACCTTCATAATTATACCATCCACTTGTCGGATTGCCAGCATATGCACGCTCAATAAGCATTTATTTTTCACATAACAACTTCTAATTCATAGTAACTTCACCATCATTATTTTTGCAGTATTTGGAATAACTGTTAGGTATGTTTTTTATGATTGCTGTGGTCTGTTTTTCTTGCAGGAAAAACCAAGTGCTGTGTCAAACTATGACAAGACTAAAGAAACAACATTTACTCATGCCTAGGCTTGAGTGTGTCAATGATATCAGTATTTCCAGCCTGCTTTTGTGCTACCTAACTATGCTGATACACATAATAGGACGGCTGTGGAGATCTGTTTTTCCTCTTTACAACTGTCATTCATATTTTACCCAACTCTAAACTTGCCTCTTGTTGTTTTTTTTATTTGCATATTCAACAATGTCACTTTACTCCTTGTTTGTTCTGTCATTCTCTGGAAGCATGTCAATGAATCCACCTTATCCTATAAAAAATATAGTGAACTTCTTTCACATCAAGTTTCTTTGCCTTTTATCTCTATTATTTGGTTTGGTTTGCATTAGCAAAATTTGCATGCAATCAAACTGTCAGAAAAAAATTGGCTAAAAGTTCAAAGTGACTGGAAGTGTTCATAATCATCATGATAACTGTTGTTGTTGTCAAACTATTCAAGTCTCTGACTGCGAGTCAAGCTGTGGTGAAAATGAAGTGTGACCATCTACTAGGTGTTGAAAAACTTGCTAGGACATTAAAACTTTGAAACAACGATACTGTAAGGCTACTGTTTCCATGAGTTATAGTTTTTTATGGTTTGAGGGAGTCTCCACTGTGAGTTCAACCAATGTAGCAAGGTAATCTAAGCCATGCAGGACTTACTGAGACTTTGATATCAAAAATATTTCTTAAAGATGCTGAGACATCAGATCCTTCACATGCTGAAATACTGCACAGGGCTTAAATAGAGATATTCAATAAGGGGTTTGCTATGCTACCACTTTCCATTCTGCAAGGGACTTTCGTGTGTCTACTATTTTATCAGCTGACTCCATCCCCAACAAAAATTAGTATTCAGTGAGATGGATAATTCTACACTGGTCACTTGCCCCGTCACTGTTTCGTTCTGTCTAGAATATAAGTTCTAACAGTACTAACTTATAATTGCAACTGGATTCGGCTTGCTTGGTATTCCAGTAGTTCTGTGTCCTCTACTACCGACGCAACTGTATCCACTGTCAACTGTTTGCTATAATTCAGGGTCCACTCAGAAGTGACGTTGCCAACATCACCGGGTACTCGATCCAGACACAAAATAACAGATTTTCTACAAATAATACTTTATTTACTCAAATCCATTTAGCAATATGAGGTAAGGCACTTAGCAAAATCCTCAAGACTTTTGCCTTTAAGGCAGAACAAGAACTCATTTTATAGGAAAAAAGAAGGAAAGTTCACCCCTTAGTAGGGTGAACCGATCATATAACACAATAAGAATGATGCACCAATCAAAACAGGTGATACACATTTTGTAAGCAAATCAATCCAATAACAGCAGTGAGCACATGGCAAAGTATAATGGGCCAATTATTCAGCTCTCTCCTTGGCTTGAAACTTCCCCGGTCCGTATTAGGGCATCTCTCTCTTTAGTCTGTCTTTTATACTACGGTACACCGCTCATTCACTTTCTGGGATGGGCATCCAGTCCTATAAGCCCCAGGCTAGCAGTACCAACTTCTTTGGATACTGGCCCAAGGTAGCTGACCCGGGGTAACCCGGGGTAGGTTATATATGTTCTATAGTGTCTATAGAGGGTTTATACAGGGTCGGGGTCATTGGTATTCAATTTGTGGGGAAATCTGAACAGATGCGGAAGGGAAAGGCTCAGGGGTCGCCTCTAGCCTGGTTGTTGATGGGGCATGGGATGACGGGGGAGTCTTGGGGTGGGGGCTGGCAAATCTTTCACATACCCAGCTTCATTAGCGAACAAGTTTCTAATTAAAAAAAGAATCATGTAGATTAATTCGGTGAACCTCACCAAGGGGAGTAATGTATTTATTTGGTATTACGGCGTACAGAGTATATGCATGTATATAGGCAGAATAGATTTATCTAAAGTCTTTAGATACCGGCAATTAGGTTGCCCCTCATGTTGGTGGCTAACTTGCGAAGTGAGGTGGCTTCGATCTCTGTGGCTTGGTATTCTAGTTTGATATCCTTCTTTGCAGTTGCAGGGATATGGCGGACGAGAAGGGTTTGATGTAGAAATTGCTGATCTTCCTCTGACTCGGCAATGGTCTTGTCGATTGCTTGGTCTCCAGTCTCCTTCTTGGTTAGGAGTTCGCCAGAAGGCTGAGGATAGAGTGAGGTCTTTATGGGAGAAAGTGTGCTGACTGGGGGAACGGTTTACAGTTTCTAAGGGGATTGAGGACGGGGTGGAGGAGCAGAGGCAGGGGCCAGCCATTTGGGGTTGGATCGTCAGGCAGGGGTACTGACATCAAAACTAGTAATGTCTGCAGTTTGTTTTGTAGGGACAAAAGAGGTGGCCACTGGTGAGTGGAGGCTTTTAGCAGGCCTTGCAGGAGAGGTCTTTGGCACGCTTCTCTACGCTGATATACAGTACCCGAAGGGTGGGGATCTTTTCCATCGGGTGAAATTGCAGAAACGACCGTGACTTTAGATCTACGGCGTAGATCATACCAGTTTGCTTTGAGTGTTTTTTGTCTCCACCATCATTTAGCTTACTTTGGTGACTGTAGACAGCGGCACGATTTTTGCTCATGAATGCGCAGCAACAGAAGTGTTTGACACAGTGTTGCGTAGCGTGTACAGTTACTTGCCTCAAGTTCTTAGCTTGCTACTGACATTGGTGATGTCTTAACTGGTGGGCTTGTTTTAAGACACGCTGGATCTTGTCGTCTGTGTTCTTTCTGATTCAGTGAAACATCCTCCAACAAGCAGGGTTGCGTCTACCATCGGGCCAAGGATGGTAGTAGGCTCGTCACTCAAGGTGAGTAGAGCAGGGGAGGCAGTTCCTATCCTGCTTACTGTGATATGGGTGGCCTTCACTGTCGTTGCTGGCGAGCTTTTTTTTTCTGTAACAAGTGTTCTTGAGTCACGAGAAAAGTTTTTCACAAAAAGCACGTGGAGGGTTGTCTATGGGGTATCCCAGGCCGGGGTAGTGGAGTGTGGCAAGGGGTGTATCTAATGTATCTAATGTTGGAGGAAGAGACGGAATTCAACCTTTTCCAGGCTTTCTTTAGGATTTTGGACTTGGTGGAAGCTTGCTCTGTAGGGGGTGCCACCTTTTTCAGTGGGATCCATTCATCCTGAGCCGGGATGGCAGGATACCGGGCCGGTATGGACCCGGGTCGCATTCTGAAGGTGTTACTAGCGTGGGAGTAGACTTAACACACTCACAGTAACTATTTTTTGGGTTTATGGGAAAAAAGGATTGGCGTAGGGGCTCGGAAAAAGTCAGGGTGGCAGTCCTTGGAAGGAGCAAGCGGGGGGAACTCTTCTTTGGTAAGTGGGGGAGACAACTTTTGGGTAGTTAGGGCTAAGCAATCATGAGCATGAGTGTTTTTGAATACCCACCGGCTATATTCGAACAACTCACCCAACTGATCTTCCATTGGCGGATTTGTTGGTGATAACACCTCTGTGGTGGGTATCTCCAGCAGTTGATCCTCTTGATCACTAGTACAGGGGTGGTACTTGGCTAGGTGAGCTTCCAGTAGTAGGTTGTCATCGTCTTGTCCAATTTGTGAATACAATTTTCTGCTTTCAGCGTTCATTTTAGTTAGGTAAGTAGTTAGTAGCCGCAGGAGACAAGCGGCTACTAACTTTCTTCTTCTACTACTGCAAGTAGTAGAAGAAGAAAGTGCTGAATTTCTTGCATCATTGGGCTTCAAACTGGTTTGTACTGGTTTGTGGGGGTGGTCTGGTATTGTAGCGACAGAAATTGGAAGTGTCTTTGGCGGCTCCTGAAGCCGTGCAAATCCCAGGTTTCGAGTTGGGATTTGGCTTGGGGGGTAGAAAACATTCAACCAATTTGTTTGAGACTAAGCATAGGGGTTTGGGGTCTTCAAGCTTAGTTGTAAATGCCTTCACTTTTGCCAGTAATCTCAATTTCTCTCAGTATTGTTCTCTCCACACTGAGTCACATTTTGAAACCACCTGATGGCACCAGGGCTGCCCATATGGTTGGAGGGTCCCACATCTCGCCTAGGTCGACCAGTAGGTGCTGGGGCTATGGTAGGAGGGGTGTGACAAGAGGGGGGGGGGGTGGAAACTTTTGCATGTGTTGTACGGTCTCCTGCTTGGCCAGTTCTTGTCCGATTTGGATGGTTTTTGCTGGAGATGTTAGGGGGGTTTCCTTTACAGGCTGCTGTATCATAGGTCTTGCTTCTCTTTCAACCAATGGCATTGGGGAGGAAAAGGCCAGATGGAAGTCTTTGGGTAAGGGTAGCTCCAAGAGGAGGAGACCAACGTCGTGGGGAAGTGGTGGGGGACTTCTTCGTCTCTGGGGGCAGCACCTTGCATATTGGGGCTGCAAGCCGGCTCTAAGGCTGCAGAAGCTTGTCCGTACGGTTCTAGACAGGCTTTATATGGCTTGAGGCGACTGCCATTTTGTACTGATCGCTGTTCATGTCTGCCAATCAGGTAAGTGTGATTACTGTAGGCCTCTTCTACTAGGTAGGGTCGAACAAACCTGGGCTGAAGTTTTGGGTTTTCACCCTTTTGTCTCCTTTTGTTTTCTAGCCACACTCGTTGCCCACTTTAACTTCCTATTTTCTATTGATGGAATATCTTGTGAGGAGTTGTCTGTTCTCTAGCTCCGTTGACTGAATATCTTGCGACGATTTTGGGACAATTTTTTAACGTTTCTGTTGGAACAACAGTTACAATTTTTTTCACCATTGCTTAGAACAGAGTACTTTCTATTTTCTGGTAATAATGCGAATAATTTTTGTCAGTTTAAATGTAAGCAGTTTCCTTTCAACCGGGCCATGTTAATTTTTGGGAGAAAAAATAATTTTTTCTTGCTGAGCTGTGTTGAAATAATTTCTTGGCAAATGACCTCCATGAATGAGCTTTGTTCCAATAAATGAGTAAATTATATTTATTTGAACAGGCTGAAATCATTCAGAAGTAAATCTGAGACTGAGTAAGTTATGAATTAATTACTTCGATGACAATGATAATACTAACTAGTAACATTTTTTTACTTTCATTTTTTCTTTCAAAAATGTTTACTTTTATAGCTCTTTATATCAAAAGATAGTGCTTGAAATTTTTTCTTCAGTGGTGTAAAAACTCAAGCAGTACCTTAATTATTGAAAAACTAATTATTATTATTCTTTGAAAAATTGCCGGGATTTTTGCAATACAAAGGCCTATTTCTATTGTCGTGTTGTGGCTTATGTACTTTGCCATTTTTCTTAAAAAATACCTACATGCATCAAAAATAAGTTTATGTTCTATATGCGGTGTAGTGTATAGCAATTAGATATGGTGATTAGATAGGACTCCGTGTGAATGAGGGCAGCAGCTAGCAACTGATCGATCATCGAGGCACCCTTACTAGGGTTGCTGAGATGACGAGAGGTCTAGCGCTCTGCCTCATGCCACTAGGCGATTTGGTGCTGCAGGAAGGTCAGAGGTTCGATTCCCGGTGGGGGAACTTAGAGGCATGCAGGCATTGCGCCTGACATGACATGTGACATCGTATTTTATGTTTTGAGCTTTACTTTTGTTGTTTTTCTCAAAGTTAAAAATGTCAGTTTTCCGAAATTTAAAAAAGTGTGTCAATTAAAAATAATTTCATCACTTCAAAATAGAAAACTAGCTTTATTTGAAAATCTACCAATAGAATAGGTTTCGGTGAGTCTGGTGATTTTTTTTACTTCCTGTAATTTTAACAGTTGAAATTAAAAAAAATATAAAATTTTAATGTTTTTCTCTCAGATGCGCCTGAGACTAGAGAGATCAGTCAGGCATAAAGCAGACAAAAGTTAAAGAGTTAAACAGGGAGGGTTCTTATCTACCATCACCTCTTATCTGCTTTTGTTCAGTTCTGAAGGTTTCGTGTACATCTTCAAGTCTTGGCTGTAAGGCTTTGGCATACTCATGCACTTTTACATGCTCCAAGAGGGGCGGGGGGGATGGGGTGGGGATGATAGATCAATTTTTGGAGCAGACCCAGCTCTCTACCAAGCATAGAAAGTTAAGGGTCTCTCCTGCGGTAGAATTGGGTGTGGTACAGAAAGCTCTCATTAGTTGAGAAAAGATCATGTCCCACTCTTCCGGTTGCCTTTTTCAGTGGGAGGGAATGCAGTGCATCTCTAAGCACCCAATTGTTGCATTCTACTAATCGATTGGCTCGGGGGTGGTAGGGGGTAGTCCGAGTCTTTTTGACTTGCCAGAGGGTGCACAATTCACGCATGAGACTAGATTTGCACTGAGCACCATGATCTGTGTGCATTTGTTCATGCAGTCCAAAATAAAAAAAAGTGCGTGCTCATCCAGGACTGTGGCAGCGACTGGGGCTGCAGCATTCGGGAGGGAAAGGGCATCTTGCCAGCGGATAAAGTGGTCTGTTAAAACAAAGATCCACTTGCTACCCCCCATCTGTCTCGGGGAGAAGGTCGACTAGATCTACGGCCAATTTTGTTGCCAGGTCAGGTTGGGTCTTGTTCCACTGTGCTTGGCTTGCTGGCAAGTCTCACAGCTGTTGATTGCTTGTCATACATCAGCGGTCATGCCCGGTCAATACCAAGTAAGGTTGAGCTTTTTGAGAATACGTTGGATGCCTTGGTTGGCCATGATGTAGGTTTCCCAGACAACCTTGCCTCTGAGACTGGGGGACATACAACACACAGTGTGACCTGTGTTACCTGGTTTGGTGTGTTCCCAAAACACCATCCGGCCGGAATTGCATAGAGTGTCGTGGCTTTTCTATCTGCCGTAACTAGTCGCTGCTTAGTTCTAACTTGGAAGGATCGATAGAGTAGTTAGTCTTGATGGGTTCGTATATGGCCGCCACGGGGTGACGGCCAGTCTTCTGGGCCTCCATTAAGTCTTTGTAAGGGGGTAGGGGACGTGAGTGAGCGATAGCATCTACTTGGGGACTGGGGACAACAGGGTTGCCAAGTGTAGATTGGGAAAGGGGGTATGGGGGGGGGGTGGGGAGAGTAGGGTCTATTTCTTCTTTTGCACGTCCGTCTTCTCTGGCGTCAATGTTTCCACATTACCTGCAGTCCGGGGAACATTGCCTACTAAGTACATTTGCATTCACATGTAGGTGTCCACTACGATGTTCAATTTTGAACTGAAACTTGGACAGGCTCTAGTGCAATCGCGATACTTGGCTGGACGGTTCCTTCTTTTTGCATACCCATATGAGAAAGGCATGATCTGTCCTAATCCGAACGGTCTGTCCGTTTAGGTGTTGTCTGAAGTGCTTGGTTGCTTTGACCATGGCTAGTAGTTATCTTCGGATGACGCAATAGTTGCATTCAGTGGGGTTTAGTGTCTTACTATGGTAGGTGATTACTTGCTTTTCACCGTTTTGTATTTGAGACAGGACAGCTCCAACGCCGTCATCACTAGCATCGGTGTCTAGTATGTACGGGCTATTTACATCAGGGTAACTGAAGATGGAAGCTGAGAGCAGTCCGGCCTTAAGCTCTACAAAAGCTTTTTTCTTAGGGGCGTTCCATTCCCAAAGAACGTCCTTGCAAGTGAGTTTAGTTAAGGGTTTAGCCACGGTGGATAACTGGGGTAGGTACTGCCGGTGATACCCGATGGTGACGAGGAAAGGTTGTAACTTTTTCAGGCAGGTAGGGGTGGACCAGTATTGGACTGCTGCTTTCTTCTTGGTGTCTGTAGATACACCATGCTCACTAATCACGTGGCCCAGGTAGTGATCTTGTGATTGCAAGAGTTCACACTAGTAGTAATATATGAGCAGATCTCCCTACCAAGTAAGTTTTTGTGGGTGTAATCTCCAGCATTATGCAATGTACTACCCCTTTGAATTGCGCCGCTGTTTAATACTTTATGGCATCTAGATTTTGAACACTCATGCACATATGCATAACTTTGTACATATTCATTTTCATGTCTACGTTGAATAAAAATGATTTGTTGTTTGATAGCATACATTTATTCTATAATGAGTATTGTATATATTAAATATTTTAAACTTGAAAAAGTTCCAACCGCATTTCAAAGGAAAAACTAGATGATGATAGATATTGATCTATTTGTGTACATCTACATATATCTGAATTGAAATGGTATAATAATTCATCACTCCATTAAATTTTAAATAACTTTGGAGTGAGGGCTGCATCCCACACTTTTCTTTGAATTTTTTTTAAATAATCATTTACAATCACGGTTTTTGACATTTTTAAAACCGTTTTAAAACTGTTTTCAGTCATGAGATGAAACACTTTTTCAGGATTGTCAATGTATTGATGCATTGTGTATTGTCTATATTGCATAGGGGAAATCTCTCCATATAATGCTGCTAGAGTCAGTAAATGTTGTGTGATACATAACACTATAGCTTGTAATGTAACTCGACACCTCGCCTTTTCCTGAACAACCACATTTTCTTTGATGTATTTATGGTAGATCTCTGGGAGGTAGTCGTTTATTCTTACTGCTTTTGATTCCATAATGAACGAAAATAAAAAGTTATGTATTAGTATAAAATGATTAAATGGTGATGTAAAAAAATTACAAGCTTTTTATTTTTTAACTCCTACTAAATAGTGTTTTTTATTAATTCTTACCTTATCACCAAGAAATCCGCTGTTATCTGTATTATTAACGCCGCACTAGTTGATGCTTCAGAAGCTATTGCTGGAGATAATAATTTGTATACAGAGAGAGCTGTTCTTAAATACTATAGGAAACATTTACTCATTTAGCTTACAACCAATGAGAATACTCTCGCCGAAACCCTTTCATAATAGTGGTATTCACGTGAGAAAAAACAAAAAGTTGTTCGTTGCGTGAAAAAAGGGAGTTATTGATCATTATCCACACGGAAAATTTGGTATACTTTTTATTTTTCATTCACAGGAAAAAAAAAATCTTATTCGTGCAAAAACATGATGTTTCATTCTCAAGAAAAAAAAAATGTTTCATTCTCGCGGAAAATTTTTTTTTTATTTGCGTGAATGAAAAGTTTTTTATTCACCGTTATTTGCCTAAAAAAGTTGGATTATTTTGCGTGTTTTATTTGTGTGAAAAAAATATATTTCATTCCCGCGAAAGCATTGGTTTCCTTCACGCGGAAAGAATCAGTTTTTATTGACACAAAAAAAAAGACTTTAATTCATTATTATTTGCATGAAAAATTGGATTATTTTTCATGTTATAATTGCGTGAGAAAAATATATTTAATTCCCGGGAAAATATTGCTTTCCTGTAAGCGGAAAAATTCAGTTTTTATTCACGCGAAAAAATAGACTTTTATTTTTTGTTATTCGTATGAAAAATTGGATTATTCTTGTTTTTTTATTCGTGTGAAAGAAATATATTTAATTCCCGCGAAAGCATTGGTTTCCTTCATGCAGAAAGAAGTTCAGTTTTTATTCGCGCGAAAAAGAGACTTTTATTTCTTATTATTCGCGTGGAAAATTGGATAAATTTTCTTGTTTTATTTGCGTGAAAAAATTATGTTTAATCCGTGCGAAAGTATTCCTTTCCTTTACGCGGAACAAATTTTTTTTATGCAGAAAAGAAACTTTTGTTCATTGTTATTCACGTGAAAAACTGGAATTTTTTTGATGTTTTTTTACATAAAAAAATAGATATTTTATTCCCATAAAAAAATTGGTTTTCTTTCACGCTGGAAAAATTAGTTTTATTCCTCATTATTCGCGTGAAAATTTGAACTAGTTTTCATGTTTTATTCGCGTGAAAAAGTGTATTTAATTTCCCGCGAAAGCATTAGTTTTTTTTTCAGAATGAATGCTCAAGACGCAAGAAGTCAAGCGACGAATGTAGAAGCAGAATCTCAGCGAACCCTTTACCCACCATCTATCCCTACCTTTATTATGCCTGAGAAAACAAAGGGTCCAGAGGATGAAAGTCAATCGAAGATTGATGAACTGGAATCCCAACAAGATTCTACTCCATTCACATCTCCTACTAACAAGCTATCTTCAACAAGAACACCTCTGATGAAACAAACTTTTATTGATTTGACAAAAGATGATACCGACGATGACTTGAGCTACAAAAAACAAGTTTGATGGATGTTGGAGATGATACAATTTTTTTTGTCACAGCAGAATACCCTTTCAAGATGCCAGAAGTAACAAACCAACCACCCTCATCTACAACACCGCCGGGTTGTTAAACTCTCTATCTCTAGAATGTTTAGGAAAACTTGAACGAAGCATAGAAATCCGAGATCTACCAATACCAACGGTGATGGAGGGGTTATCCGTTGAATTTCGTCATGAATCAAAGTGTACCATCATTTACATCTATCAAAAGGATGAAAAGAGAATTAAGGTGAAGAATGATGTTTCAACCGAAGTGGGAATGCTTGTTAATAAAGCTAAACAACCACGTCGGATTGTTTTGATCTATATGGGAGAAGGAGAGAGAGATGCAATTTTCCGTTCTGCTGATTTTTTATGGATGTAATCTAAAGGTAAAGGATCCATTCAACTCTTTATCCGGCAAGAGTATGAGACAAATACAAGCTTATTTCAACGTTGCTCACCTGCACTATTTTCCACAGGAAGTGTTATAGCTTTTGAGAATCCTGGGATGCTAAGAAAATGCGATACTCGTTGGAACAAGGGTGCTGAGAGTCTAGTGGCTAAGTACAGATGTGTGGTAAATGGAGAGCTACTGATTGGAGATATTAACATTTGTGCTCAAATAGCTTCAGCTGTGGTATCAGAAAAAAGTGGTGTTATCATATTCAAAGGACTAAGACAAACTGCGAGCAACATGATTTTCCATGATGTTATTCTACTCTCAGCTCTCCAAACTTTCATTCAAGCCTCTGAGCTGTTCGATACTTTGCCACAACACAACTTCCTCTCCTACTTTGATGATAATGAAAAAGAGGATTGTCCGAGACAGCACATTGGTATCCTAATTGATAACACAAAGGACATATCTCAACATGGTAAGTTTTATTCTATTTATCTTAGGTTCCAAAGAAATTTCTAAATTAATTCATACAACTTTGTATGATAGAGTCATTAATTACTATGTATTTTAGATCTAACTAAAGAGCGTTTCCTGAGTAAGATATGAGAGAATCTTATTTTCAGTTTGCAAGAGATGAAGTCCTCAGCATTAACTTTGAACATTACTAAAAATAGTTTTGTAGTATTTAGTACAAATACTGATACAGTTTGTATTTGTATTTTATTTACGTTTTATTTGTTATAACAAATAAAATTTGATTATAATAATCCATTTTAACAATTTACTTAGCAAATCGGCTCCTTTTATATGTACACCATCTGTTCCTTCTTGTGTATTGTCACGTGTAAACTCGAGACTAGAACAAGTCTGTATGATAAATCTCTGTATTGAGTGATCTCTCATCTCACTGTCTCCTACATCTCGTAAACTTCTAACAGTCTCATCTATAGTCCAACCTCTACTTCTCTGTAAACAAAAGTATACGCAATAATCACCACATACAGTTGACAAAAACTTTGTAGTTGCGTTTCATTACTTTGTATTGTTTCATATCCTCTGTCAATACCAAGTATTTCGCTAACATCTGGGTAGCAGGAAACTGAACGTCCAAATGAGTCAAAACAATCCACTTCTGAATCATTAGCGTACACAGCCAACCCATGCTCTCCTGATTTGGTGAGAATACTGAGTGTTTAATACGAAACAGCCTGTTGAAAAATTGCAAATTTGTGTCAAAAACTAATCTCTAGCTCCATCGTGAATTCCTACACTTCTACATAAATCCACTGAAGATAACATCGAACGAACATTTATGGTATTCAGCTATAGCTCTCCGTTTAGAGCACTACGTCTCCAGCAATAGCTAATTGAAGAATGCTATCCATCTCCACTACACCATCTTTTACAAAGTAAGCTACCAGGGATAAACCTTCAGCTGTGTTGGCACTTGAGAAAATTTCCACACTTGTTGCAACATTTTTCAGAGAGTGATATCCTTCTTTAAGAAAATCACCGGTCAAATCAAATCCGTAAAGCGTAGTGCCATCAAGGTATGGTTCTTTCTTAATACCAAGACTATAACTATCGAGCAAAATTCCGGTAGCGTGTAGGAACTGATGATATTCTCTTCCGAATATTCCTCTAGCATAATTCGGCTCAAATCTCCTTCCGATTGGACAATCACAAACTCTCAATACAATACTATCAACATTGTCGTGTTGAATCCTATATGGATTCATGGTGAAACGCCCACTCAAAGTTTGTGATCAACCAAGCCTAAATAATTTTGTTTGGGTTTCTGTTTCTTTTCTTCCAAAGTGATGTCGATCTTTGCGACAACAGCGCGGATTCCACATAGCTTTATCGGTTTTCGATCAGCTGGATAAATGTAGTTGTGACCTTCCAACGCGAAACTGAGCTGAGAGTTCTGTATTGTAAGATTTACCTTAACTTTGCAAGGATGACGTTCAAATTTATCAATTCTAATCTTCGCTCCTCCTGTGGGCCTGACTCATTGGCAGCAAACAAGGCTAATTTGCTGGAAGCATGGTCAAACTCCAGCTGCATACTCGGGCCAGGGATTATTAGCTTTTTTTTGTTGAAATAACACGGCATTAGGTTTCCCGGGTTATTCTATTACCTTCCCAGCTTTGAATGGAGCTCTCTTCTTTTTCTTCTCTGCAGTTTTGTGATTACCAGTGTCTTTGCTAGTTGAATCATCATACAATCATCCTTCCATCTTGCCTTGATGTTTCTTTCTGTCTTCACTGTTTTCGAGTGGTTGTGAAAAGTAGGAGCGTAAACCGTAATTGTTTGCATATTCAACAGTAGTTCCTTTTATTGACATTTTCAACTCACTGAATAATGCATTCATTGAATCCCCCGTTCACACAACACCATTTTCATCAGTTACCGCCAATATTGCTCCCCATCATCTTGAACAACTGTGGCTTCAACTTGTAGAAACGAGCTGTATAGATCCGTGTAATGCTCAGTGCTCCCTGGCAATGTTAACTCAATGTTACCGTAAGGATCTAACCTATCGGGTCTGATGACAACATATTTCAATCTCTCTACCGATATGTTTCTTGGCTCTGTAGCAAACACATCCAACGAAAGGTTTATGTTGTAGGATGAACCTTTCAACTTATTACGCGTTGTTCCAGTTAGACTAGCATCTTTTTGCGAGTGATGTTTGCTCAAAGCGTCATCACTTAATGAACATAAATATCACACTCTGATGTTTTATACCTGATTCTGACAGGATTAAAATATGGAACGTCTACCACCCCCCTCTTCTCTTTTCCACCAGCTGTTTTGCTCCTTCTCACATGATCTGGTCGAACTGCACCGAGTACATCTTCCCTGAGATCATTTAACACTTCCAACCCTCTCTTCTTTGCTGATGCTGCAAAGCTATGTCCATCAATGACATCTCGCGCTACATTACTACCTACAGAAAGTGCCCTCTTACCAAAACTATGTTCTCCTCTGTTCAGCGGTGGTGTTACCGATTTGAGTATACTTGAAAAAATACTACCGAGACCATTTCCTCTCATAATAGGCATCACCCCGCCTCCCGCTATACCCTCCAATTCCATTTCCAGCTTGCATCTTGTAGTACTCATTAAAAAAATCTTGAAATCTTTGGGGTAGTATCGTACCAAACTCATTATGATTTTTTTCTCTAAAGTGAGCCGCCAACACGACCTTTCCACCATCAAATGGTATCGGTTCACCATCGTCACTTGTTACAAGTACTTGGACCAGATCGCTATTTAGCAATGAAGCATAGACATAGTGAGGATTGTAAAATTCTTGATACACAACACTATTCTTCTTTCCTTGAACTCGAACCACTCTTAGTGAAGGTACATTCGTATCTCCTACCATTCTGTTATCAACAAGGTTGAAATAGACATACAGAGAGGTTAGTCCGAAATTTATATCAGGAGGTGTAACATTATTTTATTTACCACTAGGATACGTAGTTTTCCCACTCGGTTCAAATCCAAAAATATATGCCAGATCTCTGGAAAGGCTCATTGTTGTATCAGGTTGGCTGTTAGTAAGTAAACTGGTGTTAATTACTTTGTCGTAATAGTTGGCAATTTTTTTGTCGAAATCCGTTTCATTTATTCTTTTTCGTATAACCTCCTCCAACCCCTCCAAGCCATTATATCTCCAATTACCGGTTTAAAATGAAGGACTTTTTGCTTCTACCAGAGACATTAGTCTTTTCTAGATATATTTTCCCTCCGGTAACGTTCTTCCAATTATTCGAATAACACATATCTAGCAGAGCTATCTCCCATTTACCGGCGATTATATCCAAATATTTATACAGTCTCACTGTAAAATCGGAGTTGGTGTTATAATGAAACTCCTCAGCACTAGAGTTTGAGGGTAAAGTTATCAACATCAAGATTTTACCAACATATGATGATTATATCAAGCGTTCTTTGCTCAGAAACTATTCGTCTGCCCACTTGTTGAACTTTTTTCCGTACCCCTAACCACTTAACCAGAATCTGTCTTTTACTTCTTCTTGTTTTTCTTCCCAATATCTTTTCAATTTTGAAACTCGTAGGTTTTTTACTCTTTGCAACTCGTTTTCGTATAAGGTGCCATCGATCATCTCCTCAGCCAAATCTTTTACCCTATATACAACAGGTTTTTCATTAGTAAGCACATCAGAGATTATAAAAATCTCAATCGTCCAATTCGGGGTGTATCATCTTTCAAACGCTCCTCTTACCTTGCTAATTGTCACATAACCCCAATCTTGAATTTTGCTTCTATAGTTAAACTGTGTTCACCTCCTCCATACACACGATTCCATACGCGTTCCTGATTTTGAAAATTCACATCATTCGGTCTCATACCTATAACACTGTGAACAGTGTTGTTGTACGCATTTACCATATCT
>CALYOO010000134.1:51753-82159 GCA_945261195.1 Cryptosula pallasiana
CCAGTAGACTCTTGACATTGACTTTGTCAAACTATTTACCTTCATCAGATTGTAAAGCTTTATAGTTTTCCCCTTCTAGTATTCTTCTAAATCCTCCTGCTAAAATCTGACCAGATTTGGAGATGGCTCTTTTATGTAACGTATACGCATCTTCTCCACTCAACCATTCACGAATTCTTTTTTCCCCTCTCGCTCTCTACGAGCTTTCAGTAAAGTTCTAGCTCCTCGTAGAGATGTGTGTAATGCAATATTGTAATACAGTTCGCTTAGCGTGTTTTTGTCCATGAATTAGTACTGGGGATGGCAAAGTTTTTCGTCCAACGCGTTTGTCGAGGGGATTTCCTGACAGTTATGATTCCTTGATCAGCTAGCAAGCTTTTAAATGTGCTGTAATTGGTATTTCCCGATTGTATTCTACCTACTTCGCTCCTTCGGTAAGAGCATCTCGTAGTAGAGTTTTGAAAGTGTTAGAATTCCACCATCTATCCTCAACTTATTCTTATCTGAGTCAAACCTACCAATTGCACTTAAATTTTTTTCAACATTCTGACACCAATCGCTAGATCACACTTTTTTCGTGTTAAACCTGTTACCTTTTTTTCAAAATCTTTTAAACCCTCGCTCTCACTTTTATTTTCATCTTCTTCATCAGTGACAAACGTATTTCTAAATCGGATTGAGTCTCCGCTATCAAACAGTTTTGTTCTTACTGATTCTAACACTGCGTCATCATCATCATCATCAACATTTGGTGAAGGATTGTCAGACTTATCATCAATAATTGTGCTATTAGCCAAAGGAGAAGTAGGTTCTATGTTCGGTTTCTTAATAGGACTCCAGCCAACCACTCGTGTCTGATTAATTTTTATCTTTTTGACATCGGTCAAATACATTCATAGGTTTTGAACATTTTCGTCTAACTTTTCTTGTGAGGAAAATTCAGAACCATGAACTGTTTCCAATAGAGCATTTCGCTTTCTCTTCATATCTCTCACCGTTATATTATCCTTCTTTTCCACTATCGTTTTTTATTCTCAACCTTTTCCATTAATCTAATATATTCGGTTTCAGCGAGTATAAAAAGGCGTCTGGAGAATGTTAAATGTTGATGATTCATCACTTTATTGATGATAAAACAGATACCATAGGAGTTATAATGGCGTCCAAAAGATTACCTCTACAAGTCTGAGTAAAAATTTTACGCTTATCATTAATTGTTCCTCTAGCAGTTAGTTTACATAGTTCCTTCTTGTAATGCTGCAATTCAATAAACTGCTCAGAATCAAGAGGAACATTACTTAATGGAATATTTTTAACACTTTCTATCAATGGTTGAAACATGTCGGAGTTGGCTTTTTTCGACTATAGCAATCTTTCCTCTCTTACTCAGATCATCCAGAGCTAAAAGTGTCATTTTATTCAGCATCATTCGTGTTGAGAGTTTCGTCTTTGTCCTCCCAGTCCTCCTATTCCTCCTATTACACTTTTCAGTATCCCAGGAACTACAGTACTGATAATAGGACCTAGCAGAGAAGCTAGAAATCCTCTTTTTTGCAATACAGCTTTCTTATCATCTAACGTTGATTTCCTGACTAAGGCGCTAATATCCTTCGTGTTTCGCTGCAACTGATTGTACTGAGAAGTTGTCAATGATGTCGTTCCATTTATAATAGCTTTAGCGCAATCCATTAGAGTCATAATAAGCTCTTTTATGGCTTTGGCTATAATAGACTTTTGAATAGCAAAGGATGCATCGCTGAGTGATAACAACACTGCAGTATTTCTTTTCAACTTTTTCTTCAAAGCTTTAGCCTTTATAACGCTATCGTGTTGTGTCGTTGCATCGTTGAATAACAAAATATGTGTGAGGTAAAATGAATAGTGATTGTATTTATATGCTTTTTACTTAGGTACATATACTATCATAAGGAGATCCGATGTAAAGTTTCCCAATACTCTGAGTTGATCATTCGTTTTCTGAGTCGTGTCTATTTGTAGACAAGAGTATGGTTTCTTTGTCGCGTCTTCAAAAGGTTCTTGTACATATTTTACTCTTGAAGGAAAACATTGACGAGCCAAATAGGTAATCAAATAAGCATCTCTGAGGTTTTTAAAAAGAAAAAATAATGACTATTTAAGGAAATTGTACGATTTCCTTTTAAAAACAGGTTCTGAACAATAAAAAAGAAGCTTATGTTCAAATGGTGACTATGTTTTGTATACAAAGCATTAGCATCGGCTTTACCAGAAACTTCATCCATAAGATCATCAATTATCAACCATCGGTTTTGACCATCTCTGGGAAACTCAATATCTATCATTCCTTCTTGGAAAATCACTCCTGGTACATCATCAAAGGCTTTTTGATAGGCTCCATAACAGTAGAGTATTTCTATTGGTGGAGGATTAGCAATAGTTTGACTAGCTTCAATAATTCGTAAAATCGCTTGCGTCTTCCCAGATCCAGTTGGTCCTGCAATCATCGCTGTAACAGGAGAACGCATCCTCTGGTCATAATCTTCAGGTTTCCCATTCATCATAAAACGATGTTGGTCATCCAAAATTAGTTTCATTTACGATTCCAACAGGAGAGTTTTTCGCTTTTTGTATTTCCTCCATAGCATTTTCCTACATACCAAACTCAGTAACACCTCCAAAAGTAAAAAATCCTATGACAAATACCAAAATCATCATAACTATCAAGGCTTTACGCTTCATACTCGGTAAAACATCTAGCATATCACTCGTAGCACCATCAACGGTATCAGTTTCATTCATCGGTCTCATCTCAACATCTTCCTCTGTCGACATCTTAGCTTTAAAATAACAATACAATCATAGAACGATTCATTTTTAAACAATGTAGAGATAGAGAGAAAAAAAAAGTAAAAACACCAATGAAATTTGGATGCCATAAAGTATTAAACAGAGGCGTAAATCAGCGGGGTAATAGATTGCATAACGCTGGAGATTAAATCCACAAAAAATCACTTGGTAGGGAGATCTGATCATATGTTACTAGTCACACTTGCTGGGTTTTTGTCCTATGACTCCTTGCCGTCATCTTCCACCAGCTGCACACTATAAAAGGGCTTTTCTTCGAAACCAGTTTTTATTTGTAAATGTTCATTTCCTGCGCTGATGGCTCTTTCGAGATTATGGGGTTGCACAGCCAGCAAGTGTCTTTGCAGGTAAGCGTGTCCAATAGTGTTGAAAAAGTTTCTAGAACCATCCGATTTACTGTTCTTGGAGGAAGGTCGTCATATGCTACGTGGCGTAACTTCTTTATCTTGTTAGCGTGTTGCTGGAACGAAGTTTTTTTGGGAGCATCGTAGCACAATCAACTTGGCTTGTGCTTCTTTAGGGGTAAGTCCAAAGCGTGCAATTAATGCGGAGAAGATGCCTTCTAGGTGAGGGAGCGGTCACTTTCAAGGGCATCGTCTCTCAATGCTTCTCTGAGGTGCATTAAAGCAGTGGCTTGACCCCAGTCGTTGGGGTCTGCAACCTCAATGAATCGAGTGATATAAAATTAAACATGGCCTGTGTCGTCATACTTGAGGACCTTGAAAGGCGTTTGTGCTGGTCTTTGGGGAGGTCGCACCAAGTTCAGTAGGGCCTCAGTAAGTTTTACTAAAGCTGCCATCAGTTGAGCTCCAACGGCAATCCTGCCAGCGTTCCTAGCTCTTTGGGTGGCCATAATTAGTCAATAGCAAACTATGGGATAGGGAGTGGTTGATCGGGTAGTTAAGAATCAGTATACATGGTTATCCCAGAGATGGGATAGCTTCCAGGAGGGGGAGGGATAGTATACAGGGTGATAATGGCACTGTATAGATGTGGGGTAGGAGGGGAATAGATACGGTGAATGGTTGGCACTGTATAGCTTCTGGGTAGGAGGGGGAATAGATACGGGGTGATATTGGCACTGTATAGCCTTGAGGTAGGAGGGGAGGGATGGATACAGGGTGATACTGGCACTGTATAACTTAGGGATAGGTAGGAATGGATACGGTGGATGGTTGGTACTGTATAGCTTTGGAGTAGGAGGGGGAATGGATACGGGGTGATGTTGGCATTGTATAGCTTTGGGGTAGGAGAGGGAATGGATACAGGGTAATACTGGCACTGTATAGCTTAGGGATAGTTGGGAATGGGTACGGTGAATGGCTGGCACTGTATTGCTCCAACTTCTTTCTTCCCTCTCCATTGTGTCTTTTTGTTCGCCTGAATCCCCCCTCTGCCACCAATGTAGTAGTTTTGTGCTCTCTACTACTGACACAACGGTATCCACTGTCAACTGTTTGGTTTAGTTCGAGGTCAACTCCAAATTGACTGGGCACACCTCACGGGGTCTTTGACCCAGGCACAAAATATCAGAGTTTCTACGAATAATACTTTATTTACTCAAATCTATTTAGCAATATAAAGTAAGGCACAAAGCAAGATCCTAAAGACTTCTGCTTGTAAGGCAGAACAAGAACTCATTATATAGGAGAAAACAAGGAACGTTCATCCCGTTATTAGGGTGAACCAATCACATAGTACACTAAGATTGATGCATCAAACAAAACAGGTAATACATAATTTTCCAGTCATTATTAGGGCATCTCTTTCTTTAGTCTGTCTTTTATGCTATGATACTACTCTCATTCATTTTCTGGGGTGGGCTTCCAGTCCTATAGGCCCCAGGTTAACTGTTCCAACTTCCTTAGATACTGGCCTGGAGTAGCTGACTCAAGGTAGACCCGGGGTAACCCCGGGTAGGTTAGATATATTATGTAGTGTCTACACAGGGTCTATACATGGTTGGGGTCAATGGTATGTCAATTTGTGGGGGAAAGTGTACTCAGCTTAGTTATGTCACGTCAGTGGATATTGTCCTTTCTTGATTCAGACAAAACCTCGCAATTAGCAGTTGTCCCACTTTTTTAAAATTTTTTCCTCTTGGCATTATATAACATGATGTGAAATTTCCGCAAGTTGTTCACACATAAAAAATTTGTCGCCGTTTCTCATTTATCAAAGGTTCTTGATTTTTTTGCTTTTTTGTTTTAAACAAATTGAAGTACTGTTTTTGGTGGTTTTTCTTAAAAACCTGCTCGACATTGTAACGCTTGGTTTTTGAAAACGATAAACCTTTGAGAATCCAAACACAAGCTTGGCATGTAGAAAGCATTTTCAAAATGCTTAATTTTGAACAACAGAGTCAGAGGCCCGTTCGTTTTGTCACAAATCTGATTTTACTAATGTGTCAATTTCCGGCGCTACTACCAATAAACAGCTGTCACAAACCCTTTCATGCAAATAGCTGCGTCAACTAATTTGCAGCTTTTCAGCTTTAAAACAGCCGACATAAAGTTACATCACTAATTTGTAGACATTCAGATGGGCAAGATCTCAGGCTCTCTATACTTGAACTGATTCCGAAGATGAAACAGTATATGAATATATTTGCATTCAACCATGCTTAGGTACAATGACTGCCAGCTGTACACACGTGTTTCATGCAAATATTCACAACTAATTTTCTGCTCGTTGTTTTGCTTGAAATTTTTTTTCGATTGTAAACTAGCACAAACTTGTGTTACAAAAATATTCGTTACCCATGCAGTTGAACCACAAAAAGGACTATTTATATTCATGTACACTTTGTTTTTGGGCTTCACTATAGAAAACAATCCATTTAGCGGACAAAAGGTATTAAGAGTATCCGCGACCTGTTCGTCGATTAAACTGAAAAAAATGATAGGTGTTCATAGTTCAATATGTCACGTATGCAACCAAACATTAGTTTAGAGCAACCTAAATATTCAATTAAATGTTATGATTTACCGAAAAAAAACCTAAAGAAGATAACTCTCAATTTTCAAAATAATCAAGAAAACAATACAATTTGAACTGTTACAACCTGGAGTAGTTTGTCAAGCTGTCCTTCAAGTTAGTAAAATTTGAATGCTTGCAATTAGTACGATATTTTTCAAGGATATAAAGCCGGCCTATGAAAATGAGAAAAATCAACTCGCTCGTAATTCTTTATTTAGTGTTCAGCTTCTTTGCGACATATGAGCAATATAAATAAATACTCGTTGATTTGTTTTTTTTTTCAGTGAACTAATTTCTGTTGACCCACGAGTTCCACACAAAATGATGATTTATTGATTAAACTTATTGCCAGTCCAATTGATCTTATTGCAATGCGTTAGGCGAACAGAGGTCACAAATACTCTTAATAGTGACTGCAAGCTTCACACAACCTACTTCATGCAAGTAATTGCATCTAACTTGGTTGCACGATGGAACAAAAAAACTCTACAGTAATACCCAAAGTACAGTAAATACAAGTAGTAATAAGGGAGCAGATACTTGTCATGGAGTCTAAGGAGGAGAAGTTTCTCCTGGTTCCAGGTGCACTTGAAGTATGCCCCTGTCACTATGCGAACATGTGAGGTACCTTTTTGTGTGCACCAGTTGTTTAGAGTGTATTTGATTTTATAGTGTGGAATGTCGATATGGCCGATGGTTTGTATATAATGTGTTTTGTTGGAGGTTTTGGAAGCTCTCCTGGTGCATTGGTTGGGTGAGGTGCCTTTTTGTGTGCACCACCTGTTTTAGTGTTTTGTGTTGTTTTAGCTGCGCTGGGCCGGTTTATATTGTGGTCTTCTATGTCCTTAGACTATGAGGTTGACTGGTTTTTAAACGTTTAGGTTTATACTGAGTTTTGTATTGTGATTTTAATTGCTGGATTAACATTGTGTAGTTATTGGTATAGTTTTATTACAAGAAAATTTAAGCTGTTTTTTCATACATAATCGTGTTCATATACACGTATTTATTGAAGGGATATTGAATAGCTCTATTATAATGTTGAAAGAACGTACAGAGTATTTATCTCATGAGGAAAGAGTAGTTTGGATTATAAATTTTGTTCGTATCAGCATTGTATAGCTAGCTATGTATGTACATGTACCTACCTGCTTATGACGTTGTTGTTGTTAAAAATATGTCTATTTAGTGAATTTCGTTGACATTGCTGTAGTGATTGAGAGCGCGTTTTTGGATCTCTATTGCGATATTATTTATTAAGAGTTTTGATGTGAGAAGAGTTTCATAACGAAAACTCTTCAGCTTTTTTCTTTGATTTTTGATGATGTACTATCATTGCTTGCAATACTCTGTATTCTGTTTTTAATTTTTTTATTGCATAAGGAGTAAGCTTTATACGGCTAAAATTTGCGTCAGTTTAGTCTCTACTATATTATTTATTTACAAAAATAGTTCGTAACGAGCATCGATGAAAGCAATTTTCAAATATTTACGTGTAACTAAGATATTCAGAAAGGAAAACCAATTGGAAAACTATGGAATGCCCGCTAAACAAACTTACAATGTTTTGCTTCATTCAACAAGAAATCCAATCGGAAAACTTGAGAATGCCCGCTAAACCCATTTACGATGTTTTGTAGTGGACATAAAATTACTATGGCATTTTTAGCCGGACCAAATTTTACGCGAACCATTTTCAGGTATCATCGTAGGCATCATAAAGCCCGCGTCCCATTTTCAAATCAACGAAGTTTATGCGTTCCCTTTTGGATTACATTTGTCTTCGGGCAATTAATCATCGACAACAACGCGGCTTTAGAAAAGTAATTAATCAAAATTCATTCAATGATACAGGCATCTGTTTGCTAACTTTCATGCGTGTTCCAAAAGGAACAGATGTCTATGAATTCCGGATTACAAAATAAACTTTATAATTCAGTTGAACACGTGAGTGCCAATACTTGTGTGCAACGGGAAAGTTTTGAAAGCATGCCCATTGAATAATATAGGGTCAACTATACTGAATGTCTACATTACCTATCTATCTTCAATTCAGATTAACTTTTAAGTGTAAATTGGGTATTAAGATAAAATAAGCAAATAACACAGTGGTTTATGAGTTGTGTAGAATCAGAACATTTTTGGTTATGTTTTATGATTTACAAAATACAAATACAAGCATTGTTATGAATGTGTAACAGAAATACACAGTGTTGCCACCATCTACAGCCGGCAGGACACTTATATTATTCAACCTCGGCTTACTCAAGACTACCTATATATACGTTACTACTGGAGTATGCATGCACGCCTACAGCAGTGCAGCTGCACTACCGCTTCAGCTTCAACCAGCAAGAAGGACTTTTCCCGCCTCCAGTAGCTATTTTTATCCTGGCATGTGTCACATGTTGTTTTGTTTACTTATGCTTAACCAATCATATATTTATACGCATCCTTGTTTTTGTTCTCAATTTATATAGACTTACTTTAGCCCAGCAGGGCAGTTAGAGTTAGTTAGAGCTAGTGTTTAGTCATGCTCAGACATTGTTTGTGAAATACTGTCTAGGAGTAGTGCGTGCTCAGCTAGTGGGATACTAGACAGCTATAGCCAATACAGCTGAGGACACGTTCAAGACTACAGTTAGGAGGTTCCCAGAAGTGTACAAGAAGAAGACGCTTTGAACTCTCACAGGAACGCCCAGCTAACAGACTATACCGCCAGACGCCTACCTTCAGTATTCGAACACCAGTATTTAGAGACATTACGTTCACTTCTTATAGTTTTACCTAGTAGCAATTTTGTCCGTGTTGAGTAAAGTGGAGTAATAAAGTCATAGCTTGCACTTTCAATCTGTGAGAATCTGTTTGGCCGGTTGCCAAATACCGTTGTGTCTGCTAACCAGCAGCATCCCTTCTTCTCTATATCAGAGAGACATTCCAGCCAGCCAACTGTCACTACACCTAGAGAGACTCCCAGGATGGGAAACGAACATCGCCCACAGTAGTTACCACACTGGCTGCCTGCGATAAGGCGAGAAGGTGGGATAAAGAAGAAAAGAAGCCAGAGAGACGCGTTCGTACTCCGTTACTGTTGTCAGATTTTCTCAGGGAACCACTGCATAAAGGACAAAGGCAGATGGAGTGACGGATCCCTGCATCGCTACACCCCTCAGAGAAGCCACCCCTGCAGAGAGAGCAAAAAAGGAATTAAGTGAGGCATGCCAAGTTGCCTACCTCTCCTACCGGCTGCCAGAGGAACTATGCAAGAAGTGAGCCATCTCTTACTGATGAACAGCCATTTCCTACAAGTAGTATCGAAGAAACGATACCCAAAAAGGGAGAAAAACGGATCCAGAGAGACCAGCACATACCGTCGCTGCTGGATTTACCACCGGTGCAGATTGCCGGCCCCCTGATGTTTCAGCCTGTCCAAGCGCAGCAAGCGGTAGCAGTACCAGTTAGCCAACCCACGGAGTGTGCCACACATTCACCAGTAAGAGCGCTGCCTCCACCTCCTCGTGAAGTACAACCAACCCGTACACCGGAATAGAAAGTGGAGAAGCCGTATAGTACAAGCTACTTCCTCACTGACAAGTTAAAAACCCAGCCAGTCACACTCCTCGTTGATACCGGTTGCACTACAAACCTGAAGTCAAAGCATGTATTCAATCGTCTGCCTGAAGCAGTGAAAAAGAAGAAGATGAGTGAGTCACACGGAATTATGGCAGATGGAACACAAATTCCATTCTACGGAGCTGTGAAAGCAGGCTTGCAGTTGAGAGAGATGAAGACAGCAGCCACGTTCGTAGTCATTCAGATCAATGAAGATGCTATATTAGGTATGCCCTTTCTCACTGATCACAACTGTCGCCTGAAGTTCGGTGAGGTTGCCATAATAATCTCAGGACGTGAGATGCAATGCACAGATAGAGGAGACAGCAGGCTTGTGAACAACAATAAGACCTCCCACATTGAGCGGCTACACCTCAATGGAAATACACCCCACTTGTATCAAGTCAGAGCACAAAGTCACCTTCCTACCGACCAGCTAAGCCATCCTCAACAGTCTTCAATTAGGTGTTACCGACTACATCATCTCCAGAATGTCACCATTACAGCATCTGACCTTTTCAACTTCTCATTGTGTATGACAGAGGCGCTCAGATGGCTACAAGGAAGAGGAATGAGAATCGAGTCCGTGATGGATTAACCACTTGAAGTGACTACACAAGCTACTGAGATGGTAGTAACAGAGATAGGAGCGGCTAAAGAGGTGCCAGAGAGAGTTAATGCTGGAGCGGCCAGGAAAACCATTTCGTATCAGTCCTTCCTTCCCCGACAGTAAGTTTGAAGAAGATTGGCTAAGGGGTTTAGTCAGAAACAACCAAAGTGTGTGGGAGTTGTCTCCACGGCAAGAGGAGACAAATCAAGGACCCAATAACAGTGCAAACCAACCCACTAGCCAACTAGTTAAAAGACCAGATGAAAGTGCTGAGCCGTCTACACATGACAACCAGTCAACTGCAATAACAACTAAGGGAGTGGATCCACAAACAGCAAAAAGTGAGTTGTGTGAAATAAAAGGGAGTGTCATACCCCAGTCATCGCTGTTATTCTCACCAACTGGTCCCAGATAGATGGCAACCACTGCACAGGTTGCAAACCCGTCAATAGTATGTTACCCAGTGAATAAGGCAGATGTGTTAGCTCAGTGTACAATCAGGCAATTATCAGCTAACAGAAAATTGCCAGGACTATTAGTACCAAAAATAAAATGTAATAAACCTGGATGGGATGTAGTCAATCCCCCAAACTGGGCGCCATTAAATAGAGAACAGTATGAAGTGGATGGTGAAGAGAAACCAAGTTCCTATCCACCCCCAGTCCAAAGAAATGGGTGCTTGAATACTTTACCCGTTAGCCAGTGCATTGTGAGACATCCGGCCCCACCTATTACTCAACCAAGCAAGAGTCAAGGACGGCGCCTGTTGAGCGCGGGAAACGCCACTGCTTTGTAACTTTTTAAAGTTATAAAACGTGTTTCTACCGCTGCTAACTTTACCGCTAACCATTCTACAATCATGGATCATGTTCAGATCAACTCACCTGTTAAGGATGTTGTTCTCCAGTTAAAAGAAGAAGAGAAGTTTTTGATGGAGATCGACGATGCTGCAGAGCAGCTACCCCTAAGAACCCCGCTAGGAGATCACCTCCTACACCGAAGGTTTACCCGTTGGTGCAGCACAAGCGTTCAGTGAGGGATAAGTTATCACCTGTCCCTTCAGCTGACCAGATGGATGCATGGATTGCCAGCCACAGCTCTACAAAAGATCCTTTAGCGTTGGAGTCTCCTGTGCTCCCACAACAAATGGACACAGACTTTCCGTCGCTGCCTATTTCTACCACCGGATCTCCCCTTAGAGATATGCCTACCTCACAGCAGGTATTTTCTGTTCCTTCTCCCGTCTGAGATCCCCTTCCTGCTACTGCCGCCTCCATGACGAGACCCAGCCATAGCGCAGTAACGGTCACTGCAAAGACAGATGGTGCTACCCGTATACGTTTTCCCGTTACAAGAGATTGCATGCGATCATTGGGCAAAAATGGTTCCCAGCAAAAGAAGAGGAGCGTCCTTACTATTCGATTCCTCTGGAAAAGACCCCTTTGCCACTGCTATGACCATCAGCTCTTCTCTGGAGAAGCCAGACTGTTCCCCACAAGAATGAGGAAAGTTAGTTCCCGTTCAGCGGAACAAGTTGCTCTTCTGCAGCTTCTACCCACCAGACGCAAGGCTGAGCCAGCACCCAAACTTGCCTCCAAATCACCTGCTGCCTCTACTACTGCAGAAGCTAGCACCTTTTCCCCGTGTGTTCTGCAGGTAGTGCAACTTGTTGATGTTGGCATGCCATCCTCCCCTCTAGAACGGTATCTGAAGAGTTCACTGCCCCCCACCCTTCTGGTAAGAAGCCACCTATCGCTCCCCGGCTGCTGCAGTGGATAGCTCCCTCCACCCAACGAGCCATCCAGAAACAACTGACATAAGCTCAACGGAGTACCTGCCCCATGTGTCACCTCCAAGCTAAGAACATGCGACAACTCTTCTTCCATGTTCACCAGCACTTCGTCCGGTACTTTTGCAAGTGCCGGTACTCTTCCAGCTCACGCGCCAGCGTGTACGGACATCAGAAAAAGAGAGGCTCTGGACCAGAAGACACGGACCACTACTAGAGAATGGGGTACATCTACGCTGTAGACGGGGAGAGTTTCCCTGCCTTCCGTCGCTATCATAACTGGACAAAGTCTGAGTAGTTTGGCACGTGTAGGCCTACACAGACCGGCACCATCACCCGTCTGTTCTCCCCACTCCGGCAGAAATAGAACCTTTGCCCTCAGTTCCCACTCAAGCGGAACCGTCCACCTCACAGTCAACCATAACCCTGTTGATGTAGATTCCTTTAAACGGCTACCGGATACCCAAGAGAACGGTGAGACGAAAGTCTCATACCATAGCTGCCACTGTTGCCGCCAGAGCAGCTGCCAGAGAAGCCAAGACTACACCTCTCCCCTCTCCTGTTCCTGTACCCTCTAGTGTAGTCAGGAACGTCACTGTGACAGTGGCTTCTACACCACCTACAGAACCTGCTCCTGAGCCTACCCTGATGTCACAGTTTCTTCGCCACAGGGCCAGCTGGACGCTATCCAAAGGAGGAAAGATCCGGCACTGGGAAGATGAGCTCGAACGGATGCGAGCTAGAGTGCTGTCCGGTACCCTTACCGCAGCAGAGATTGGACCAATGAAGCCCAGAGCAGAGATGATCAAGGTCGAGATCGGACGATTGAAAGAGATCCAACAAACGTTACAGGGCTGCCTGTTCTAGAGCAAGGCATATGCTCTTCCCATCCCTAGACACTACACTAATGTGTCTTGTACCGTCCAGCTACTCCCTCCACTGCAATTTGGCAGCTTCCCCCTCTTACACTCCGCACATGGTATTGTGCTATGGGCCATATTCCGTATGTGCCTCTGGGAGTTGTATCTTTTTGCACATGGCATTGTGCTCCAGAGCTCATGGCATTGTGCTCCAATAGAGCATTGTATGTGTATGTTCGACCTGTACCCTCTGGACTACCGGTGTGTAGTTGACAGTCTCTTTGAGACTCCCTTGTATATATTATCTTTGTATGCTCCCTTTGTAATCGTGGATGATGTCTCTGCGTTGCGCTTGCCAGGGTGCATTGTTTTACTTGATATTTACGGCTCTGAATGGTACGGCTTTCTCTTTGTTTCATAATGCCTTACAGCCGCTATACAGGAAAAGCTTCTTTGTTCCTATGCATTAAGCTACTCGGCTTCTACCTGAACACTACTCATACATATAAACTCCACATCATTAAATTGTCACTAGTCTTGTAGAACCCGAGCCGCCAACACACCAGTGCATATCCGATAGGGGCAACTGAATTATTTTGTAAGTGATTTATCTTCTGCATGTACTTTCCATTGACGCTGTATCTTTTGACTTCATAATTTACATGTACGCTGACAATTTGCTGTATAGTTGTTGTTATATCGTTGAATTTTACGTTTGCAGTCTCACACATACAATTGTACATGTACGCACGGTGTAGACTAGTCACTTGCCCATCTCTATTTCTCGGGACGTGATTAACGAGCTCATCAATGTGAGAGTTTGTGCTTTTCTCAATATTTTTCCCTGAATGTAATTTACTGTGTAGCCCACATTTGTACCGCTATTTTGTGTTGTGATCAAGACTTGATTGAGGTACTCTATGTTACAAATATGGCTGTAAATTTAATGTCATTTTTGTCTATATGCACTGTTTTGCAGCACCTAATTGTTGAAATGTTTCTGTTTTATAGGATAACCAGATTTTTGTTATGAAATAAGCTGCGTCGTCACTCAGTTGAACACGGTCCCTACACCCTTGTTACACTCCGCACATGTTGTTGTGCTATGGGCCATACTCCGTATGTGTCTCTTGGAGCTGTATTCTCTTGCGCACATGGTCTTGTGCCTTGGAACATACTCCGTATGTACCCCCGGACTACAGTTGTAGTTGACAGTCTCTCGAAACTCTCCTGTGTATATCATTCTTATATACTCCCTGGTTACACTCCGCACATGGTTTGTGCTATGGGTCATACTCCGTATGTGTCTCTTGGAGCTGTACTCCCTGCACATGGTTTTGTGCAATGGGACATACTCTGTATATATATCCTCTAGACTACGGACTCTGTAGTCGCTGGTCTCTATGAGACTCCCTCATATATATATCCTAGAATTATATATATTCTCCTATTTACTCCCCGCCTCCTATTATATGGCCACCCCGTGCCTGTGTGACTATCAGTACGAAAGTACCCGATTGTTGAGGCGGCCTGTGAAATGGAAATACACGGTGTTGCCACCATCTACAGCCTGCAGGACACTTATATTATTCAACCTATGCTTACTCAAGACTACCTATATATACGTTACTACTGGAGTATGCTTGAACGCCTACAGCATTGTAAGCTGCACTACCGCTTCAGCTTCAAACAGCAGGAAGGACTTTTCCCGCCTCCAGTAGCTATTTTTATCCTGGCATGTGTCGCATGCTGTTTTGTTTACTTATGCTTAACCAATCATATATTTATACCCATCCTTGTTTTTGTACCTTATTTATCCAGACTTGATTTAGCCCAGCAGGGCAGTTAGAGTTAGTTAGAGTTAGTTAGAGTTAGTGTTTAGCAGTGCTCAGACATTGTTTGTGAGATACTGTCTAGGAGTAGTGAGTGCTCAGCTAGTGGGATACTAGCCAGCTATAGCCAAGACAGCTGATGATACGTTCAGAACTACAGTGAAGAGGTTCCCAGAAGTGTACAAGAAGAAGAAGATGCTTTGAACTCTTGTAGGAACGCCCAGCTAACAGACTATACCGCCAGACGCCTACCTTCAGTATTCGAACACCAGTATTTAGAGACATTACATTCACTTCTTCTAGTTATACCTAGTAGCAATTTTGTGCGTGTTGAGTAAAGTGGAGTAATAAAGTCATAGCTTGCACTTTCAATCTGTTAGAATCTGTTTGGCCAGTTGCCAAATACGGTTGTGTCTGCTAACCAGCAGCATCCCTTCTCCTCTATATCAGAGAGACATTCTAGCCTTGCACTCTGTAGCCACAGCTACCACTAAAGCACAGAGTTAGCCATTGTAATAAAGCATCTTGCAGAACCAGTGACCGTATTCCTCTCTTAACACGGGGAAAACCGTTACAAATGTATGATGGGAATACCGCAGATGTTATGTTCATTGATTAGTCGTGTTTATGCGCTGAATGTTGTGAGCTGATAGTTACAGGAAAAGTAAGAATTAATCTTTTTGTCTAATTCATTATTGGTGAGTGCAATTTTTTTTAATTTTTTGCGCCTGCGTTTGAAAAAACACCCATAAACGATCCATTTTGTCACGCATTAAGGAAATCGTTACTGAATATGCACTCAAGCCGTTACTCCCTTTAAACCCTAATCATCAATTGATCATTGATTTACATTCTGAATATCGCTCAAGGGTAATTTTGTTATTTACTCTTTTTAATTTTTATATAACATGTATCTGTCTCAAGTTCTAAAACAAATAGTAATTCTAGAGCTGTTAGACTTTCAAATACAGCTATCCAGCGAAAGTGGTGTTAACAGAGCTTAATCTTGTCCGCTCGTTTGTCCATCTGAATTACGAGTTGTAAGTACTTGATGAGCTTGAGTAGCAGAGTGGCAGTTCAACTGTACCCAGTATCCATGGGAGTGTAGCCATCAGCGGGTAGTTGAGTATATATATATAATATATAGCACCAGTTAAAGATGAATTAGTTGCCCTTTGCATTTCCATTACAATATGTAATACAGTATGAAACATTTTATTGATGTTTGCAAAAAACAATATTTGAAGCAATTAAATTAAAAGCATTTTTATAATGTGTGGTCATTTGCTGCTGCAGGTGACAGAAGAGCAACTGAACAGTTGGGCGACTGCTTGTCAATAGCTAAACATCAGCTGGATGTCATTGTACCATGTCAGCCAAAAATAAATTCTCTAACGCGCTGCCAATAAAATGTTTACGTTAAAACTACGTTTATTGCTGATTACATTATATCAGAGCTCTTACATTTCAATGCTGACTAACAAACTGACTGCAAATCGTCCCTAGGTTTTAGGGTTGAGCACAGGGATAGGACCAAAGCCAAAAAACAAACCCAATTAAATTTCAAGTACCCTCAAACCGGTAATATTAAATTCAAATAAATATTCAAAGACCTTGATTTATCTTTTCTCAAACTCAATTAAAGTTCAAAAACATTCAAAGCTACATCATCAAGATTAGATGAAAATTCAAATAGCTTTATTCATGTTTTCCAGTTTAATTTAAACTTAAATCTAATGGATAGTGGAGTGTATGATTTGACAAGCTTGAGAATTTTGAGAAAAAAAATGAACTAGTAGAGCTAAATTTACTGAAAATTCGGTTTGCTATTGCTCTAATTTTATTTTTTGGCTTGTTTATTGAAAGAGTTTTTATGAATTTTATGGAATTATGAGAACAATAAACAAATGGTATTGCTTTGTCTAGTAAGCTTCTCTGTCCGTTCACCATCTAGCTTACAATGCCTTCCGTGTATGTTTAATCCAGTCATTGTCTCAATTGTTGTCTCTGATGCTAGTCAGCCAAAAAATAGTAAAAGTTAAAGAATAATATATCTAGTTACAAACAATCATATTGAAAGAAATGTAACTGCAAAACATCTAGTTTCAAATTTAAATTTACATACCCATAAATTAAAAAATGTAAACCAGAATATTTATTCACATACTTATAGTTGCGGATACTGAAATTGAAAAAAAAAATGAAAACACTTTTAGTTTCAAGCATTAAAGTTCAAAGATAAATATAAAAATCTTTAGCTGCATAAATTCAATTTAAACTGTAACGTCGGTAACTTATGGTTGCTTACATTCAAATTCAAATAAATTCAAACACCTGTAGTTGAAAACATTCAAACTCAAATAAAATTCAAGTGCCTGTAATTGAAAACATTCAAATGCAAATGAACTTGCAATACCTGAAATTGAAAACATTTAAGTTTGAATAAAGTTTGAATACCTGTAGTTGAAAAAATTCAGGAGCAAATATAACTTCACATGCCACAGTTTTTAAATCTTAAAATTCAAATTTGAATACTTGAAAATGAAAAATACTGCACGCTTAAATTCGAATAAAAATTTTCTTTTATCTGAACCCATTCCTGGTTTAGCATTAAAATCTTTAATTTAAAAATTTATTGAAAAACTTGTAGTTGCAACTTGTAATTACTAGCGTGTAATTAGAAAAGACGGGTTCTTCCAAATACAAAACTTCATGTGAAAACTCAACAAAAAACAATAGTGTACATTACCTCCAGATGTTTTTTAGGTATTCTCAGAAGACTTTTAAAATTTTAGCATGATCCTACTGCGGGTGAGAATGTTTTTGACTCTTATTGCCAAATCCTAAACTGGTGAAGAAACCGAGCATGTCATGTTATTGTAATTGCGGCCTTACGTAGAACTTGCTGGTGATAGTTTTCAAAGGGGACGGAGAGCTAATCCAGTTATGGTCTCATCACAATCGCAAGGCCTTTCTTTGTTGACTGCTAGGCTGGTGAATGTGGCTAATGAAATGTGCTTTAATTCACCTATTTATGCCCTTCGGTGTTAGCTTTGGCTATAAAGTGTAATAAGGGCACAACTCCCGCTAAGCCCCATGTAAAATGCCATTAACTTCCTATAGTAGCATAATGCTTCTAACTGACAAAACCAATAGAAACAGAGCTAAATGAGTTTGATGTAGATAAATTGTACAGTGATGTAATTGTTTCACTTTATAATAGTAGTAATATATGAGCAGATCTCCCTACCAAGTGTTTTTTTGTGGGGTTAATATCTGGGGTGAATGCAATGGGTTACGGCGTTGGATGAATTCGCCGAGTTTATATTGTATTTTACTTGAGGGGTATTTGAGTGGCATTTGAGTGGCATTTAAGTAGCATTTGAGTTTTGATTATTTTCTACTTAACTTGAACTCATATGGCAGCTAGATTTTGAATGTATGGCATTTAAGTTTTGATAATTTTTTTACATAACTCGAACACATATGATATTTTGAGAGAGGGAGAGAGGGAGAGAGAGGAGAGAGAGATTTTTTAGTTTTCTATACATTCATGTATATATGGTTAATTATGTACGTATTTATTAGTATATTTATATCTACATAGAGAGAGGAGATATATCTACATTAAATAAATATATTGATCAAAAATGAAACATTATATGATTATATACCTGATTACATAATAAGTAGGGAAAATCTTCCTATATAATATAGCTAGAGTCAGTAAATACTAAGTTATACAAAGCAATACAACTTGTAATGACAATCAATGCATTCATACATACATACATATGGTATCTTGAGAGAGAGATCTTTTAGTTTTCTAGCAATTAATTTTTCTATACATTCATGTATATATGGATAATTATGCACATATTTATGGATATATTTACATTTACACTAGATGGTTAAAATCTACAGTATTTGGGAAATAACTGCAAGAGAGGAGAGAGGGGTATTTGGTAGAGGAGAGAGTATGTTGAGAGAGAGGAGAGATGAAAAGAGGAGAGAGGAGAGAGGAGATATATCTACATTGAATAAATACAGTGATTAAAAATGAAACAATATGTGGATATATACATTTATTGTGTAATAAGTAGGGAAAATCTCATACAATATAGCTAGAGTCAGTAAATATTAAATAATACAAAACACTACAACTTGTAATGACAATCAATACATAAGCTTTTTCTTAAATTTTGAGAAAATCATCAAATTAACCCTTTAGATGATTAAAATTTTACAGTAAATTTTGCATAATACAAAGCACTATAGTTCGTTTTATCTGCTTGAGACTACATGTTGTCAGCATTCGATATTGAGTTTACATACCATCAACACCAAGCTGTTCATCAAAATCTTGTAATTCATTTTCTAGGAATTCCTTAAGAACTTCATCCTCATTCTTTGTTGTTGTTAGCTCCTTATTGGAATTTGTTTGTGTGCAATATTGCTCCCAATCACTAGCGTTGGTTGAAGAAATGAAGACAACATTGTGGTATGGAATAGGATTCCCATTCTTACTTTGTTTTTTCCCTTTGTAAATCATCACACCAGGTGCACATCTTTTAGCTTCCTCGTTGTATCTGACTGGTAGTAAAAGTGTTCTCGTCTCTCTTTTTCCATCTTTTTCAGTGACATAACGAATGCAATTTACAATGGATTCTTCTCCATTGAATCGGAAAGGAATGAATCTTTCTACAACTTCGATGTAAGCAAAAATTGAACATTCTTTGAAATTGCTGAGATACTCAATGTCGTAAGCGAGTTTGAGTTCTTCTTCACTCATTTTTCTCAGTTTTTCAGCTTCAGCGGTAGCTTCCATTGTGGTTAAGCGTTTTGTGCTGATACGTTTGACATTGTAGTAAGTGGTCTCTGGTTTTTTTGAGTTTTCCATCTCACCCAAGTACAAAATGTTGAAAGGTAATGGGTAGTTATCAACATTGAAGCTTTCAACTACTCTACTAGGGCAAACGACTTTCTGAAAATTCGTTCCAGATGAATTATCAAGATAGGTGAGAATGTAGTAATTTCCGTATGTGCCAGTATTCTGTTCAATAGAAACTATTTGCAAAACTGATGGAGCAGGGAGTGATGCTAGTGTAAGAAACCCTCCAATCTTTTTCAAATCACATGCCTTCCATTTTTGAGAGATTTGGCCATCTTGAGAGCCCTTTCAGCATCAGTGAGCAATTCTTTTTGTTCCATAGTGTTTGATGTTGAGGGTAAAACCAGTTTTGGAAGAGCTCGTCTCTTTATTGTTGTTTCTTTTGTAACAGAGTTAGAGTTTTTTCTTTTGGTGGATGTTTTGAGTGTTTTTTGTTTGTTTTCGATTGGTTTTAAATCCATGTAAGAAGCAGAAAAGTCCTCCATAGTATTCTAAAAAAGAAACAATGATGTATAATTAAGCTTTTCATGTAGGACAAAGATTATTTATTTCATACTTTACATTATAGTTAAACTAATCTTGATTTTTGCTAGATAGAGAATTACAAATTTTTTAAATTTTACCTTTTATAAAGAGAAAGCTTCTAGTAGTTGCAATGGAAGGTGTAGTAGATGTTGCTTCTCCGATCGCTGTTGTAGAACTGGATGCTTTCTGTGTGAAAACAGTGGCTCTTAAATAGCTAAAGTTGCACTGATTGAACTCTATGAATACCAATCTTCTTTATAATATAACTATGAACCAGCAATTCTTCCACGCGAAAACCAATGCTTTCACGGGAATAAACAACTTATTTTCACGCGAATGGAAACCGTTGCTTTCGCGGGAATGAATATTTTATTTTCACGCGAATGGAAACCATTGCTTTCGCGGGAATAGAAATTTTATTTTCACTTGAATACAAACCATTGCTTTCGCGGGAATGAATGTTTTATTTTCACGCGAATGGAAACCATTGTTTTCGCGGGAACAGAAATTTTATTTTCACTTGAATACAAACCATTGCTTTCGCGGGAATAAATATTTTATTTTCACGCGAATGGAAACCGTTGCTTTCGCGGGAATGAATGTTTTATTTTCACGCGAATGAAAACCATTGTTTTCGCGGGAACAGAAATTTTATTTTCACTTGAATACAAACCATTGCTTTCGCGGGAATAAATAATTTATTTTCACGCGAATGGAAACCGTTGCTTTCGCGGGAATGAATATTTTATTTTCACGCGAATGGAAACCATTGTTTTCGCGGGAACAGAAATTTTATTTTCACTTGAATACAAACCATTGCTTTCGCGGGAATAAATAATTTATTTTCACGCGAATGGAAACCGTTGCTTTCGCGGGAATACAAATTTTATTTTCACACGAATACAAACATGAATTCCCGCGAAAGGAATGGTTTCCATTCAAGTGAAAATAAAATTTCTGTTCCCGCGAAAACAATGGTTTCCATTCGCGTGAAAATAAAATTTGTATTCCCGCGAAAGCAACGGTTTCCATTCGCGTGAAAATAAATTATTTATTCCCGCGAAAGCAATGGTTTGTATTCAAGTGAAAATAAAATTTCTGTTCCCGCGAAAACAATGGTTTCCATTCGCGTGAAAATAAAATATTCATTCCCGCGAAAGCAACGGTTTCCATTCGCGTGAAAATAAATTATTTATTCCCGCGAAAGCAATGGTTTGTATTCAAGTGAAAATAAAATTTCTGTTCCCGCGAAAACAATGGTTTCCATTCGCGTGAAAATAAAATATTCATTCCCGCGAAAGCAACGGTTTCCATTCGCGTGAAAATAAAATATTTATTCCCGCGAAAGCAACGGTTTCCATTCGCGTGAAAATAAAAGTTCTATTCCCGCAAAAGCAATGGTTTCCATTCGCGTGAAAATAAAATATTCATTCCCGCGAAAGCAACGGTTTCCATTCGCGTGAAAATAAATTATTTATTCCCGCGAAAACAACAATTTGTATTCGCGTGAAAATAAAATTTCTATTCCCGCGAAAACAATGGTTTCCATTCGCGTGAAAATAAAACATTTATTCCCGCGAAAGCAACGGTTTCCATTCGCGTGAAAATAAAATATTTATTCCCGCAAAAGCAATGGTTTGTATTCAAGTGAAAATAAAATTTCTATTCCCGCGAAAGCAATGGTTTCCATTCGCGTGAAAATAAAATATTCATTCCCGCGAAAGCAACGGTTTCCATTCGCGTGAAAATAAGTTGTTTATTCCCGTGAAAAGCATTGGTTTTCGCGTGGAAGAATTGCTGGTTCATAGTTATATTATAAAGAAGATTGGTATTCATAGAGTTCAATCAGTGCAACTTTAGCTATTTAAGAGCCACTGTTTTCACACAGAAAGCATCCAGTTCTACAACAGCGATCGGAGGAGCAACATCTACTACTATATCCACTAACTATTAAAAGTTTTTCTGAGTGAATTTGAAAGTTTTTCATTGAATTTAAGACTTAATTATCTGACTTAATATCTCACTTAATTATTTTGTTTACTTAAATCACTCGTTCTAACAACAGTAACTGAAGACTCGACATCTACTATATAATATACCAACTGACTACTAGGAGTTTTATTCACAAGGTAAAATTTATTAGCTGAGACATTTAACTTACCTTTTTATGTGCTATTGTTACTTCTATTAAAAGTAATGATTTTATTGTTATATAGTACTATGGAAACAGAAGAGGAGGATGCTGATGTAGACATACATAAGGAATGGGAATGGCTCATGAAAAATCAAAATGATATCAGTTTTTCAAATGCTGATAATGAATACATGAATGACGAATGTAACGCTGAATATGAAAATAAAATGGAGATGGAACTTGAAAATGCTTTTCAAGACACACCTTCAACTTCTCAAGTTTCAGCAACTACTGAAAGTACGAGTACGATAGTCTTTGATATGCAGTAAGTTTTTAAAATCATAAATTAATAATGTTAGTAGAATAATTCTTTTTGCTGGTTTTTTAGAGTTATCTCATGAATCAGCAAAAAAAATGCGTTATCTCTTTATTGTAGACAGGACTCAGAATATCAGAGAATGAATGTAAAAGAGGGAGTTGAGAATTCATCTCATAGTACACAGTAAGTTTTTAAAAACCTAACTAATAATAATGTTAATGTTTGAGACATTTTTTCCCAATCCCATTTTAAAAATTTATTGATAATAGTGTTTAAGTCATTTTTTCTTGTGTTTATTTCATACAAAATGTATGTGAATGTTTTATAGAACAACTATTATGTGTTAACATTTCTATTGTAGACAAAGTTTAAATTATCAGGAGGCGAATGTAGAAGAAAATACCTCTGAAATTTCTCCTAATTGGAAATGGTTAGAAGAAAATCTCATTTGTTTTCGTTTACCTGATGAAACAATCAATCAAACAGGGTTTGGTACTGAACCTTCATCATCAAAGACTAACATAATAGCTCAAGATATAGAACCGGTTGCGGAGGAGATAGTTGAAGAAAATGAGAATGATCCAATGATAGAAAATGAAGAAGAAGAAGAAGAAGAAGAAGAAGCACAAGAGGAAGAACAAGAAGAACAAGAAATGGAAGATTTAAATTTTGAAAGACCTACCCGACTATCAACCCTAGGTATTGTTGATGATAGCATAGCTCCAACTTTTCAAGATGAAGAATGGGATGATTTGATAGCTAGATATTGGGGAGCTATGAAAACGAAACATAGAGCTGGAAAAGTCATAGAACTTTTAAATGAGTCTGTTTACTCAAAATAGGACCCTTCAGCTTTGAAAATTTCCAAGAAAAAAGTTGTTTATTTCTACTTCAAATTTTTTTGAATGTATCTTTGTATGTAGACGCACAATATTCCCCAAAAGTTGTATGCGGGTCGCCATTCATAAAAAGTTAAAAATTGTTTACGATATTTTTGATCGGTTGTAACAATTTTGCGGAACGGAGAATAAAACAGGTATTTTTTAAATAAATACAGATTCAACAGCCTGGAAAATCGACAGACATCTCACTGAGGTAACCAAAAAAGTAGTTCAGGACTGAAAAAAATGGCTGGCTGTCCAAATATTGTCTGCTTGACTTGAAACTTTGTGATACCCAAAATTTCTTTTCATCGGAAGCAGCAACTATGTTCGCCGAAGCTGCATCTGTGTACAAAATGATATAAACTTTAGACTATGATGGTGCAAGATGCTCAATACACTCACATGAAAAAAATTTTGCTTGTGCCATCACCAGATTTATAACTACTCTCATCCACATTGTACATTGATCGGTGGTAACAGATTTTTGGAACGGAAAAAGTTTCTTCTTTTTTCCTGTTGCATTTCAACACCAGAGGTTTTCATGTGGTTTCTTTGCTGTTGAGTGTCTAGCTAAATGCAGTCAGATCTATAAATCCTCTATGACAGGTCACTTGTGCATTAGATCGTTGGTAAAAAATTGTCTCAACTGAGGAAAATATACAATGTTGTAGATATTGAAGCAGAATTGAGAATATTTATTGTTAATTCTGGCTTATAGTTTTGTTGTCTTTGATGAGACCGCTCGCATTCTTTCTCCTTTCCTGCATTTTATTTTTTTGCTTCCCTATATTGTTCACAGCGCTCAGAATTTGGCAGAATCCTTATGATAAAACCATGAATAAATAGGCAAATTATACAAGAAAATGTATTATATTACTGATATTGTTTTTATAGCAAGTCAAAGAACTTGACCAAACTATTATTTGTTCAAGAAGGCAGTAATATTGTCAGTAAAAACTAGTTAACACTGGGATAATAACAGTGACAGATGGACAACAATAATAATAATACTAATAGTAATAATAATAATAATAATATCGATAATAATAATAATAAGACAGTATTATTATTATTAATGCTATAATAATAATATTATGTCGGATTATCATAATAATTATTGTGACCAATGAAAGAGGAAAAAATTACTTATTACTCCTAATAATTCATTATTATTACTATTTATTTATTCCAATGTTGTTGCAACTGCTATAGATAGTAGATATGATAGTATGTATGTACGATAATTATTATCCTCTATTAATTATTATTATTATTATTATTAATTATAGATTCTATCTATAGCAAGCAGGTATTAAACAAAACATAAGTTTGATAAATTTAACTTAACAATTTACTTAATAATACAATTTCGAGTTGACCTTATTCATGGTGATAAAATAATAATAAATAATAAATGATCAGAAAAAACAATTAATCTAATAATAATTATATAATAATTAAATTAATTATAATAATTAATAATTATAATAATAGTTAGTTATCTACAGCAATTATGCGCTGCAAACAATAAGTTTTAGTATTTGTGGTATAATTCAGTGGTATTAACAACTTAAAAACATTAATTTTTTATTGATGATCGGTCGTAACTGGTCGTAACAATTGGAACGGAGGTACTATTATGCTGCGCACGAACCCCAACTGGTGCACATTCTTTTAAAAAAAACTTATGTGAGAAAGGTAATAAGTTGAACAACTACTCTAGCTTGAGATCCATAAAAAATTACAAAAATTGCAGCAATTGTAGTCAAAATCAAGACCGGTGGTCGTAACAGCGTTTAGAACGGAGGTTACGTGACAGCTACTAAACTATCATCCAGTTTCATTCTAGATCGGTATTTCCAACATTTCTTTGTTATTTTCGTACAATTGTGACACCTTTTCTTCCAACTTCTTGTGAGTTTTAGCTGATAACTTCACTTCTTACATCACAAAAAACGTTTTTAAGCCAGCATGTATTTCCACGGAGGTTTTTTTTAGCATTAACATAATATTCAACAAACAGTTTAACTTGTCACTGCTAATATATGTCAAAATTTTTTTACTTACCAGTTGCTGCTAAGCCATTCTAGTTTTAGATTTATTAAGTTTTCACAATACTAATACGTGAGTCAGCTGTAATTAGCTCCGAAACATTGCGTTTTTTTTTATTTTTTATCTGTGGACACGCCAAAATAATGAGAAAAAATAAATTATTTTTACCATACAATTCGTTTTTATTATGTCAATCAAAAAATTATTCATATCATGTATAGAGTAGGTATCTGGAAATGGGATAAATGCTGTCATCACCTTGTTATGAGGTGTGTTTGCTGACTTATGAGCCCTGCAAACTTCGGTACTTTTTGATACTTGAAGGGTCCTATTTTCACTGAACAGACTCAAATGTAAGACTTTGGGATGGGATTCCAAGAGACCAAGCTGATACCTACCAAAAAGACTATCATGATTCAAGAGTGTTAGAATTGCTAAAAAAAGTTTGGAGACAATTGAGCTCAAGAGCAAAAGTCAACTGTAGCGTAGGTTGTATACTAGAAAATAAAAATGAGGGTGAAATCCGATACTTTCACTCATCATCAAACAATGCTACTGTATATCCAAAGCTAAACTGATTGAAACTGAAGGAGATCTTGATGACTTTTTTTGTTGATGTATGGAGACTGATCATCGTACAAATAGTTTGAGACGGAGGACCAAATACAACTTGGAGATTGAATGTTAATCACAAACATTTCGTTTTATTTCTACAAACTACTTGGAATGGGAAAAGTTGGATCACCACCAGAGCATTTACCCTCTCACCTCATTAACAACAGACACATACGACCATGTTAAAAAACACAAAAGGAATACGAATTACCGACAATCTTTGTTTTTTTAGATGTCTAGCTTTACACAAAAACTACAAAAAAACGGTGGATTTGCAAAAGATCCGATAATTAAGGAGGTGAAGGAGTACCAACAACAATATCATAGTTTCATCTATTGCGATAGTGCTAAGAAGTGTGATGGAAAAGGAGTAACAGAAGGTGATTTATGTGCTTTTTGGAGCAAGCATTTCAACTGAAGATAACAGTGTTTTTCTTTAAATGATGATGCGACTTCAACAGTTATTTGGAATTCAAACTCCAGTTATAAGGAGAATCTATATTTGGATCTTTATATCGATCACTTCAGTCTTATTACAAACTTGGATGGATATGTCCAAAGCCTACAGATGTCCCAACGTGTTCTACTTGTTATGACAGATTGGGGAATCTGAAAAGACACAGATGTTCAATCTCAGAGGCAACAAATCTGGAGTTTTCTGCAGGGCAATACAAACCTACTGCTACAATATTCGACAAACTGAAGATTCAATTCGGGATAGATATCGGGTCAGATGATCCTTGAGATACTTTCCGTTTTTTGCAACATTCGATATAGAGTGTTTGTTACCTAATTGCGAAAAAGATCGAGATACAGACATAACCATTTTACACTAACGAGCATCAACTTTTAAGTATTTCGATTTGTTCAAATGTACCAGGCTTCAACAACCCGCGTTGTATTGTCAATAACGGGGATGATGATGAATGTGTTGAAAAGTTCATTGAATACTTGGAAGATATTAGTGAAGAATCATATAGCCGATTGGAAAAACAATTTTCACAAATAATAAAACAGATAGAAGGTGAATTACAACGACTGGAAAAAGCTGAAGAAAAGTTTCGTACTGATTATGAACAGAAATCGTTTCAGACGGAGAACAGGAGCTGAAAAAGTTCTGGATGATTTGTATAGCTATATGAAAAAAACTACCTATTCTAGGATTCATTCACAGACTTATGATGTCAATGTGATGAAAGGAAAACTGCTTCAAAAATTGAAAGATGTCCTCTGGCAAAGATTTTGATTTTGTTATAAAAAAAAGGAAACAAGATGCCTGTTATCGGAATAGGATCTTTTTTGTTCTTAGATTGTACAAACTTCATCGCTCCTGGATATAGCTATGAAATGTATCTCAAAGCATACAAATGTGAAGCCGGAAAAGGATTTTTTCCTTATGAATGGATGAAAGACTTGGAACAACTTAATCAAGAACATCTACCTCCAAAGAGAAGCTTTTTACAGTTCTTTAAAACAAAAAAAACATCAGTGAAGAAGAGTACATGATTTGTCAAGAAGCATGGAAAGATAACAACATGAGGACAATGAGGGATTTTTTAAAATGGTACAACAACTTGGATGTAAAACCATTTGTTCAAGCGTTGGAAAGACAAAGATCGATCTACAGAGAGCATGGGATTGATATTTTAAAAGACGGTATATCTTTACCAGGATAGCGATTCGATGGATGTTCAACAAAGCTCCTCAACCACCTCCTCCATACCTCTCTACACACTTGGATTTCCATGAACTTGGTAACTCGTTTCGACAGACTCTCCCAATTTGTCTGATTGACAACAGCAATGCAGAACTTTATCCTCTAATAAAGAAAACCTTGGTTGGTGGACCAAGTCTAGTGATGCATAGATATCACGAAAAAGGTATAACTAAAATTAGAGAACATTGGTTGGGAAAAGAAGCAAAAGTTTGTGATAGAATCTATGGAGTTGATGCAAATGCACTCTACTTATGGTGTATGATGCAATCAATGCCTACTGGTATCATAGAAGAAGAAAAATCGAAAACTCTTTTGTTGCTGATCCAGTAAAATTTAGCAAGGTAGCTCATAGTTGGTTACAGTTCCAAATGTTTTCAAAAAAAATTAATATCAAGCATCAGCTCAATGGAGGAGAAGTTGCTCTTGGGACAGCGAGGATTACCAGTTGATGGATTCTGTGTTGAAAATCGTCATGTCTTTCAAATTCCACGGGTGTTTTTGGCATGGACACAACTGCTCTTATAACAATGCTAAAGAACAAGAGCTTCAAGCTAGTGGAAGAAAATCAAAAGCAAATCTGTTTAAAACTACGATGGAAAATGAAGAATATCTTCGAGCGCTAGGTTACACTGTAATCTCGATTTGGGAGTGTGAGTGGATGAAACGTGTAAAAACTCATACAAAATTTACAAAAATTTGTCAACACGTTTTACAATTCTTTCTACCCTAAAATACTTGAAAAAAAACTAAATCAAGAAGAAGTGTTGTCGAGAGTTCAATCAGAGGAATTCTTCGGATTTGTTGAATGTGACATCGGAGTTCCTGAGGAAGAGGAAGAAAAGTTCTCCGAAATGCCCCCGATTTTTAAAATACGATGTTAACCAGAGAACACTTGAGTGAAGAAATGAAAGTCTTTGCTGAAGCCGAAGGTTTTTTAAAGACTCCTCAACGCTCATTAGTTGGAAGTATGTACGGAGATAAGATATTGCTAATGAGTCCTTTGTTAAAATGGTACTTGAAACAAGGATTGAAAGTCACCAAAGTTTATCAGCTAATAGAATATATTCCTAGAAAAGCTTTTGAAGCTTTTGGAACATCGGTTTCAGACGCTAGGCGAATGGGAGATGTAGATCCTAATCAAGAATTACTCGCTACTACTAGCAAGTTGGTAGGAAATGCTGCTTATGGAAAAACAATCACTGATAAAGAAAAACACACCACCATCAAGTTCATCGAAGGTGCGAGAAAAGCTTCATTTCGTATCAGAGGGAACAAAATTCATCTCCATGGAAGAGATAGCAGATGATTTTTATGAAATCGTAACCTGTAAACGACTAGTAAGTTTTAAAAACAATTATTTTGCAATTCAAAATTTATATTCTCCAAGTTTACTTTGCTAATCAGTATCACCATCATTTTCAGCTAACTATGAACGTTCCAGTACACTTGGGCTTTTCCGTGCTACAGTATGCTAAACTGAGGATGCTACAGTTTTACTACGACTTTATGGATAAGTAAGTAAAACCTAATTCCCAACAGTTATTATGTATAATTAAGTAAAAACTTCCAAATAATTTGAAATCGAAACAATCTTTTTATTTATAGATATATTGACAGAAGTGATTTCCAATATGTTGAAATGGATACAGATAGTGCATACATGGCGTTGAGCGGAACATTAGAAGCACTGGTAAAACCAAGTATGAAAAAAGAGTTTTACAATGAATATGGTGATTGGTTTCCACGCCCATACTGTGACAAACATAGGGATGAGTTTTTAAGAACCAAAACAATGGGTTTAGAATGGTGCATGCAAGACTGTTGTGAAAAAGTACTAAAACACGGAAAAAGAACACCTGGGTTGTTTAAAGAGGAATTTACCGGAGATGGAATTGTTGCACTTAACTCTAAAATCCTATTACTGCTGGGGAGAAAAAGGAAACAAGTTTAGCTCAAAAGGTTTGAACAAACGAATTAATCAATTGAACAAAGACAGTTATCTAAATGTATTGAACACAAAAAAGTCGTTTATGGGTAAAAATCGAGGATTTATAGTAAAGGATCAAAAAAATGTTGACATACAGCCAAATAAAGCGAGGACTCACATATTTTTATGCTAAAAGACGAGTGTGTTCTGATGGAGTATCTACCGAACCTACTTTGGCTTAAATAAAAACCTTCATAATAGACTTGTATAACTATAACTAATATATATATAATAATACAAAAAATCATTCATCATCCTTATAAATATCGATAACAAATAGATGAATATTTAGCTTCATCATCCAATATATTTTATAACATTCAACGTATATATGAGTTCGAATTATGTATCTAGCTATATTATATGAGGAGATTTTGCCCCTACTTATTATGTAATAAACGTATATAATCATACATTGATTCACTTTTAATCTATGTATTTATTCAAGGTAGATACATCTCCTCTATCCTCTGTCTCAAGATGCTATATGAGTTCGAGTTATGTAAAGAAATTATCAAAACTTAAATGCCATACATTCAAAATCTATATGTCATATAAGTTCAAGTTAAGTAACAAAAAATAATCAAAACTCAAATGCCACTTAAATGCCACTCAAATGCCACTCAAATGCCCCTCAAGTAAAATACAATATAAACTCGGCGAATCCATCCAACGTCGTAACCCATTGCATAACCCTCTAGCACTCATCCACAAAAAAACACTTGGTAGGGAGATCTGCTCATATATTACTACTTA